>SCLG01000459.1:0-25187 GCA_004367875.1 Oikopleura albicans | reverse complement strand
GTTCTCAGAAAACTGATTTAAGGGCTTTTAAGGCCAAAAACCGGTGATTTTATCATTTTTTTCGGAAACTTGTCCGATTTCGACCAAACCCACCGGTGCTTATATTTTTGACTTAATATACGAAAGTTACTTTAGGGTGTTGGTGTTCATTTGGTCAAAAAAGAAATCTCGCAAACCATATGGTTGTCGAGTTATGGTCGCAAAACCATGTAGTAGTCGAAAAATACAAATTGCTCTCTAGCGCCAAGGTGTGACATGCTGGCAATTTTTAAGTGATTTTTTTGAACTTCTTGGGTCATGGTTACCCCGTATATGAAGTTTCATCAATTTCTGAGGTGTATTTCAAGATTTCAATTTCCCGGAATCCATCCTATATATGGGCTATTACATTCACAGGTTAGTCTTAAAGTAGTCCTAATTTATTTGTTATAACCTTATTTACCCGTCATCGTATATGAGCCACATGTGTCACTCGAGCGCGCACGATATAAAAAATACAGGGCAGGGGTCTGGTTATAAGGTCACAAGGTTTGACCGTTATAAGGTCAAGTCATCTTTTTTGCACTAAGGTCAAGTCATTTTTTGGAGTGCATTAAGGTCACGTCATTTTTCGGCTTTGACCTTATAACCAGACCCTCTGTACCGATTTTTCCGATTTTTTTAATCAGATTATACGATTGAAAACACCCCAAAAACACTATTGTATGTAAATTCATATGATCAATAAATTTTAAGGGCAAATCCATAAAAAAGCTATTCATGTGGCCTGAATATAAGGTCAAGTCAGTTTTTTACACTAAGATCAAGTCAGTTTTTTTGCAAAGCATAGTTTTGGGAAAAAAATCTTTAAAATTTTAAGGTCTAACATTTTGTAAGATTTTTTACAGCAAGGTCGGACGCGGTTGGTTATAAGGTCTGATATTTGGTCCATCATAACTTATGGACCATAAGTTATGGTTCATAAGGTTTTAAGTCATTTTTCTAAAGTAATTTATATTTTTGTTTAGTTGTCAGAAAATGCGATACAAAGCTCGATTTCAGCCCTCCCAGTTAGCATGTCCCGAAACATTCACGTGGTTCGATACCAATCTTACAAGTCCCATACTCGACAAGGTAAATTCTGGAAACATATTTTCAAACTTTTTTTAATTCTTTATGTTTAGGTGAAATATTCTCGTTTCAGCGAACCCAAGGAAAAAGATCCCGACTCGGTGACATTTTCGTCCGCAGATTTATGCTCGCCTAGGTAAAATTGTAAAAAAAAAAATTGATCGCTACATGGTTTTCCAGCATATACCCAATATGCTATACACAGGATATAGCGTTAATCGTCCACTTACATTTTTTCAAAACTCGACGGTTAACCCGGTTCCGGACGGTTTTAACTTAACTCTTATCCGACAATATAGTCTAATTTTGGTTTTCTAAAGGAGTTAGAGCCTGAAACTTTCTTGACCTACTAAATCGACCCAGGTAAAGACGATTATCAACATTTTAGACACAAAAAATACCCCAATGCGCTCTTATCCAACAATATAGTCTAATTTTGACAATATAGTCTAATAGCGCCTCTTTTAAGAAATTTTCGGACTTTTTTAAATATGATTTTTGAAAGCTCCAGGGTCGATAACGTATGTCCACATACTTCATTCGTCCTGATTACGTAATTCAAAAATCGCAAAATCTCACCAAACGGTCCCTACCTATAGTCACTATAGACTAAAATTGCTAACAAAATTGTCAAAAATTGCCGGTTCTTGAAACAAAATTTAACCTCCGAATTCCATGTGGAGCATTAAATATTTACATATATGTAATTTAGAAACGTGCCCCGTCTGTATTTTGACGACTCCCCTCAAAAAACATGGTCAGATTATGTGAAAACATGTTCGGATGGCGTTTCAAAAAGTGAGTCAGAGAAGATATTTCGCTACTGTGAACTGATTGGACAACAGCTCTGCGCAAGAATCTGTTTATATCATAGCTGAATCTTTTATTATTATTTTACTTCATCATTGGCAATATTTATTATTTCAAATCAACCACATTTTCAGAGAATCAAGGGTCTACAGTATAGACTCTATATAGTATAGACTTTGTATATAGTGCCTAAACGCAAAAAAATAACGGAATAGATACAGGGGGTTATTTATAAAAAAACATTTCAAAAGTTTCCAACTCATATGAACCAGAACAATTTTCCAATTCATATGAACCAGGAAAATTTTCCAATTTATATGTACCGGAAAATTTTCGTATCCTCACATGAACTAGTGACTCATATAAACCAGATTTCGCAAATCGTATCCTCACATGAACTACAGTGTAGTGAAAACAAAAAAAAAAATTGCCGGTCCTTACTACCGTGATCCAGTGTAGTTTAGATCAGGAGGTCTGGCAGATTAAAACGAGAAATTTTAGATTTAATCATGTGACTTGAATCATATTTTTTTGTTATTAAGGTCAAGTCATTTTTTTGGGGCTTGACCTTATAACCAGACCCCCCTGTAGGCTAATAGTTCTGTTTAATAAGACGGCTATTTCTATGAAAAATAAATAGAAATTTCACGAAATCATGTCTTTTTAGATAAATTTTGCAACATTTGTTTTTATCTTTTCACAAAATTTATGGCATTCTTGAACATTTCAGATTTTTTAGAAAATTTCGAAAGTAGCTTTTCAATTATGAACTTATTTTCACTCAAAGCTGACAAATGTTTTATGCTTAAAATTTCTGACTACAGTGCCTAAACCTTGGGTTCATTTAGGGTCTCATTTTGTGTGTTCTATAATTATAATAGTCTTGCAGTCATGACCATAAGATATTTTTTAACCGTGAAATTATAACCAATTCCTTGTACTTATATACGAGCATACAAACCATCCAAGCTTGACTTTATAACCACTATGGCAACGACTATTTCAGCCCTATTTCACTATCAAACCGATTATTTTAACTCTTACACACCTTCAATATGTTAGTTATGCCGTCAGAGCTATTCACGTTCTCCGTTTTAATAAAACCTCTTTATGAAGGTCGTTTTATGAATAACTAGATTTAAAATTGATGAAAGAAATGGTACAATTATTCCGGTTTCGTCAAACGATTTCTCATTAACTCCCAAGGGGAAGTGCATGAATATAGACACAAAACTTGTTTTTCGTGGATTTAAGGCATTCGGAGGCCCTTTACGGCAAAACGGATATTGCTGACCCCCTCAACTTTTCGAAAAATTACATTGACGGTATTTTTTGCGTAGGTTGGAGATTTCAAACAGCTCTCTAGGGGGCCCTGGTGGCCCAAATCAATTTCTGAATAGTCAAATCGACGTAGTTTGACGAGCTCTACAACTTGGCTTTACCAGTTTTTTGAATTATTGCGAGTAATTGTGAATTTTTTAGAAAAACTCCTTCCCCATGAGAGTTAAAATGAATTTTTTAGCAGTTGTGTTATATTTGAAGTTCAAATAGTTATTTATTTAGTATATTTGAATAATACCTGAGTTGTTGGGATAATTTTCGATGTTCCGACATCCGTTTTTTCTCGTTTGTAATCGGGCATTTTTTACGAATAAGAAAGTCTCGGGTTTGTTCCAGAAAATGGTTTAAATTTTGAACCAAACCAAACAAATCTAAAAGTTCTACCGTGTTTAAATTGCGTTTTCGTTTAGAGAAAATAAAATGTTTCGTGGCCGTGCCCTAAATGTTCTCGCCCGCCGTGGAAAGGCAGTCTTACCCGAGCTACCGTATGAGTATCATGCGCTCGAGCCCTTTATTTCGGCCGATATTATGGAATTACACCACTCAAAGCACCACGCTACTTATGTTAACAATCTTAACGTTGCCAATGAGGCGCTCAGTGAAGCTGCTAATAAGGGCGATGTGAGCAAATGTATTCAACTCGCAAATGTCATCAAATTCAATGGAGGCGGTCATATCAACCATACAATTTTCTGGCAGGTATTGCGCAATTAACCATACTTTTACCACATGTAGACTTCTCGGGAATTTATTCGAATTTGCCATATTTAGTACGTGAGGGTTACTTGCAGGGATGCACATTTCGGAAAATTTTCTTGCCCTACCCGATTCCGTACCCGCGGGTTTCAACCCGACTCGGGTAAACTCTAAATTTGACGTTGTCCAACCCGATTCCGGTTATCCGACCCGACTCTATTCCAACCCGCGGGTAAAACTCGGGTAACTTTTTACCCGAGCTGTGTAACCCGAGTTTACCCGAGCTGTGTAACCCCAGTTTACCCGAGCTCAAAACAGTTGTCCAACCCGCGGGTAAAATTCGGGTCGGAATCCGAGTGTGCATCTCTGTTTACTAGGACACACCAGTAAACTAAATGTAATTTTACTCGGAAACACGAATTTATACGTTTCTGGTAAATGAGTACCGTACGGTTTTTGTCTTGTGACTAGAACTTCTAGTCCAAAAGCTGATATATAAAATATTGTCCACGTTTTGGGAAAGTTCCTTAAGGACTTTGTATGGTATTTAAATTGTTTTTATAATTGTGATCAACGCCATATATATTTAATTTAATTTTTAGAACATGTCTCCGAATGGTGGCGGTGAGCCGGAGGGCGATCTTGCTGCTGCTATAAAACGTGATTTCGGATCATTTGATGCTTTTAAGGCGAAGATGTCTTCGGCGACGGTCGCTGTTCAGGGCTCCGGATGGGGATGGCTTGGATTCAACAAAGAAGCCAACAGACTTCAAATCGCAACTTGTGCCAATCAAGATCCATTAGACGTATGAACATAATTACTAAAATACATTTATGAGACCCGCTTTCTCATAATAAGGGCCAATTTTTTGGCGAACAAGTTTTTTTTCTCATACTAAGGGCCAGAATAGGCATTTTTGCCCATAATAAGGGCCAGTGTCACCGAAAATGATTTTTGACTCATAATAGGGGCCAAAATATTGTGTGTAGGGTGTCCCTTATTATGAGAGATTTGAGTTTTTGTCTGATAGTCTGGAATAGTCTGAAAAATTGTCCAATAAGATTGCCGGATATTCTAAATAAACCTCCAATACAAAAAATTTTTTTTTACTACAAAAAAGTAAAAAAGTACATGAAAATTTAGTGAATTACTTACCAGACCGTCAGATAAAAAATCCACTTTCTCATAATAAGGGCCAACCTTTGTCATAATAAGGGCCACTTTTTAAGGAGACAAAAGTGGCCTCAATCATGAGGGGGGAGTGTACATCTACATATCATGTCTGACGTCCAGTTATTTTTAGTTAAGATGTTAAGTCAGTCGTTTTACTTTGAACTTATAACATGCTGTAGTAAAAACAAATTTTAGTTCAAAAATGAAATATATGATTTTAGGCAACAACGGGTCTGGTACCGATTATTGGGATCGATGTTTGGGAACACGCGTACTATCTCCAATATAAAAATGTTCGACCAGATTATGTAAATCAATTCTGGAATGTGGCGAATTGGGAAGATGCTGGCCGCCGCTTTGAAGCATGTGCCTAATGTTATCTTAGACTAGGCTCTTCCTAGTTACAATTTTATTTATTCGGAGTTCAACACGTTTTTAACGATAAACCTTCAAACAAATGGGTCCATTTTCACGGTTTTTGTCAAATCACTCAGAATCTATACCAAATCCTGTCCTTCTGCTGATTTTATTTACTGGAATATAAAAAGTGTGATAAAAATTATCTCTTCTATTTCTTCACNGCATGTGCCTAATGTTATCTTAGACTAGGCTCTTCCTAGTTACAATTTTATTTATTCGGAGTTCAACACGTTTTTAACGATAAACCTTCAAACAAATGGGTCCATTTTCACGGTTTTTGTCAAATCACTCAGAATCTATACCAAATCCTGTCCTTCTGCTGATTTTATTTACTGGAATATAAAAAGTGTGATAAAAATTATCTCTTCTATTTCTTCACTTCTTTTCGCACGAAATTTTTGAGGCTCGAAAACTAAATTTCATTTTAGTCGTTTTCAAATTGGACCTTTGTTCAATTGCGGAAAAATCTTTAAAATCATGTCTTTTTACTTTTTTTTTTGGATGAAGTCCTCCCTCCCGCTGGCACATTTTTTCTATAGAAATTATTTTTTGGGGGAAATCAACCGCTATGATTAACCTTTAGACCATGAGAGACAAAAAACTGCTCCCACACCGGGAATCGAACTCGGGCCGCCGGAGTGAAAATCCAGAACGTTAACCACTTCACCATGTGGACTAAAAAAGCCCAACCGGGAATCGAACCCGGGCCACCGGAGTGAAAATCCGGAACGTTAAGCACTTCACCAATCATTTTCTAGAGTGACGACCATATTTTTTTGGGGTAAATCAACCGCAATTCTAACCACTAGACCATGTGGGACAAAAAACATCTCCCACACACCGTAACGCTATTAGTGCTGCCTACAGTAAATTTTTCAATTCGTAGTAATGTAGGAAATCAAAACTATTGTTAGCATCGCCCTGTAATCTGACTTTATTTTCTAGACTATTATTTTCTGCGCAATTCAAATAACAATTTACATCTAGATTCTAAATAAGAGATGAATCTTTCGGAATTGAACGAATCTGAGCGAAATATTTATTTGGAAAGAATGAAAAAACAACTGGCGATTGAAATATGCGAAATGAAGGAGTTATGTCCAAATCTGGAGAACAATTGGAACAACTCGGACAAATGGGCGTGTTTGAAAATTCTTGAAAGAGTCGACCTTATACCGTCCTCTGCTGAAAAAGATTTAGTCGAACAAATGAAATGTCATCAAAATGTCGTTCAAGCGACAGACGACAAAATGCCAAATGTTTTATGGGACAATGTGCGTCTTGAAGATGTATGTTTCTAAATTTTTGTGGTCGATAAAAAGCGGCCCCTGTACTATTTTTGGGGCAACAGAGTAAACTTTCACTTGTTGGATTGAAATGATGATAGACTATACGATATAGACTTTAGCTAACTTTAAATTAACTTATATATACTTCAATACTTTAACTCCCAGGGGAAGTATATACCGTGTGAACGGGCGATGACTGCAAGGGTATGATTTGTAACGCTATTATGACGTCACCGTTGCAGTAATCGCCTGTTCACATGGTATACACACGACTTGTTTTTCATCTGCTCTCTAGGGGGCCCTGGTGGCCCAAATCAACTTCTTAGTCAGATCGACGTAGTTTGACGAGCTCTACAACTTGGCTTTAACAGTTTATTGAATTATAGCGATTTTTAAATGTGTGTATATATACACACAATTCCCTTTTCACTCCTTCCCCCTGAGAGTTAATATATATTAGAAATTTATACCACAAAACGGATTTTTGATAATTTTTTTCTGCGATTTCGCATATTACGTATGTTTTTGGCCCACAAGTTTTTGTGGTCTCCCAATATTCTATAGATACGAGCGAGAACGTTTTTTTAAATTGTGGCTTATTAGTATTTCAGAATTTTTCGGCCATTTTCTATTGGAACTGTGACCCCTTTTTGATCAGTTTAAAAATATGATAATGTCACATTATTAACGTGGTACAGTTAAGCCATCATCTGAGACCTTTAATCAAGAATTTCAGAGTTCGATCAAGGCAATAAGTACATTTCGTTCGACGCATATCCCGTTTCAAATTAATCTGGTAGACAACGACAGTATGCTGAGGGTTAGCGTCGAAAAATGTGCTTTTCAAATGGACACTGCCCCTGTTAAAAACGATATATTTCCTCTAGAACTGTTTGTTCGAACGACGCTTTGGCCGAATATTCAGACTTGAATAGACAGCATGACATAATTACGATATAATCATTTTATGATTTTTCAGATAGTGTAAAATGGTCAGTGATCGTGATAAGGATAGACCAAGGCTAACTGAAAGGGATTTTGATTCCATGTCAAGATCGGAACTATGGCAGGCATATCAAAAACTAGAAAGGTAACTTTTTAATACAGTGGGTCTTGCACCTAAAGGTCGGCATTTGTTACCCCTCTGATGTCAACTGTCCACCTCATTTTGGCCCAGTGCCAGACTCTAGGGTCCCATTCGGGTAGGGTCCGTTTTATCGTGATTTTTGTATCCCCTGCTTGCACAAAGCGCAAAAAGATATTCACATTTTTACGCTGAAATTACGTCTTTTCAATAACTCTAGAGGGCACTACCGGAAAACGGAGAAACAGGAAAACGGAGAAACANACTCACACATATGATGCCGTTTGATGCGTAGATTACGTTAACGAAATAAAAAAAGTTGAAAAAGAAGACACGTTTTGGCGCTAAAGAGCATTTTAGAGGCCATTTTGGCAAATTTTCTCCGTTTTCCGGTAGTGCCCTCTAAAGACGTCTTCAAAAATAGAGACATTTTTTAGGTCTTTCCCTTAATATGTTTTTCTTGTGAGAAGGTACAGGGGGGTCTGGTTACAAGTTCAAGTCATTTTTTCTTGCACAAAGGTCAAGACAATTTTTTTGTGAAGCATGTTTTTTGAGAAAAAATCTTTGAAATCATGTCTTTTTTACGCTTTTTTGAATGAAGACCTAAATTACTGCCGACCTCTGATCAAGTTGCATTTTTATATATATACATTTCTAGATATATTTCTAAATATATTTCTAGTTATTTGCATGATGTCGATGAAACAGAAGAGCGAATGAATAAACAGCTGGCGGAAGCGGCGCGGCGAGAAAATGTGCTCGTTTTGAGATTAAGTGCTCGAGAACAAGAACTACAGGATGTCGCCGCCGTCGCTGTCAACTATCGAAAACAGCAGGTACCCAATTAATCGCAAATATATAACCGTCTAATATGTTGAAATATGTACAAGATTCTCAAATAAAAAATAACAATGAAAATGTACGGACGCGTGGTCTACGTCTGCCCCTAATCGACAGAAAGTTTATTTTATCTTGACCGTCAAGACTTGACGAATTTTCGGCACTATGACTTATGCAAAAGTGTCAAGATATGGATGATAAAACTGTATTAATAATCTACAGGGGGGTCTGGTTATAAGGTCACAAAAGGTGACCGCTATAAGGTCAAGTCATCTTTTTTGCACTAAGGTCAAGTCATTTTTTTTCCAGCACTAAGGTCAAGTCAATTTTTTTTTGAAGTCTGTGTTTTGGGAAAAAATCTTTGAAATCATGTCTTTTTACGCTTTTTTTCTATAAAATAGTGTCTTTTTAACATTTTGTAGAGTGAAGACCATAATTTTTTCGCGAAAATCAAATATAACCAAAATTTTTTTAAATGGCATTAAGGTCAAGTCATTTTTTTGAAGTGCATTAAGGTTAAGTCATCTTTTTCGGGCTTGACCTTATAACCAGACCCCCCTGTTGTACATGCTTCAAGTTATAAGACCGACAAGCCTTGATTTTCTTGAAAATGTCGCAAATTTCCGTCCTCTCGTAACAGGTCAGATTAGACGTGATATTATTGGCCAATTATTTAACTGTCAGGCAGCTGTTATGCAAGTCACTTTGAAGAATATCTATCTTTATAATATGCAAAATATGAATATGTATTTTTACTCATTATTTGGCCAACTGATTTCCATTCAGGCATCGGGCGCCACCCTCAGGAAAACAATGCTAGACCCTGCCATAAACTTTTTGTATCAAAAAATGAAAATGGAGTTAAAAGAGACGAAAGAAAAATTCGAATCTGCCCAATCCGAACTGGCGGCTTGGAAGTTTACACCAGATTCTCAAACCGGAAAAAAATTGATGAGTCGCTGTCGGACTCTAATCCAGGTAATTCAGATATAATATTTTTAACCCGACCCAAAAATCACCGGTAAAAGCAAGAAAATTGGAGATGTCATGGACTGCATTTTTGTTTTTTGGCTCATGATAAAATTGCCCTCCTGACCATTATGGTACACACCCATTTGCTGTATTTTATAAGAGCTTAAAATAGTACCCAAAAATAATCCCTATAGTACGCTAAAGGTTAAAATTTTTCCATTTTTAAGTTCGAAATTGGTGCAGTCCGATTAAGTGCAGTCCAGGACATCCCGAAAATTATTGACAAACGGTTTTTGGCAAGTACCGGTAATTATAAGTTAAAGTAAAAAAACGGTTTAACTCGAAAATTATTTGGTAATTTTTTAAAACTTTGGTCATAGCCTATGACTCATAGGTGGCTCACGCATTTTTTGATATTGATTAATCCTAAAGGAAAAAACGGGTTAAAAACGACCTACAGGGGGGTTGCTTATAAGGTCAGCCATTTGTGCCGTTATAAGGTCAAGTCAGTTTTTTTGCACTAAGGTCAAGTCAGTTTTTTGGCACTAAGGTCAAGTCATATTTTTTCCTTAGAAATCATGTCTTTTTTCACTATTTTTCTAAAAAATCATATCTTTTCGAACTTTTTTTGACATACATATAGGGGTTGGTTATAAGGTCAAGTCAGTTTTTTTAAATACATTTAAGGTCAAGTCAGTTTTTTAGACCTTGACCTTATAACCAACCCCCCCCCCCCTATAAACAAAAACGTCTTTCGACCATCTAAATCCTATTTGAAAGGAAAAATTACAGGGGGTTTGGTTATAACTTATAAGGTCCAGTCATTTTTCAAGATAAATCATGTCTCTCCCCCCCTCCCCGCTGGCCATATTTTTTTGGGCAAGATCATATCTTTAAAAAAAATTTTTAAATGGTTATAAAGTCAAGTCATTTTTTTTTGAAGTGCATTTAGGTCAAGTCATTTTTTCGGGCTCGACCGTATAACCAGACCCCCTGTATAATTTAATCACTCTGACATAGTTTTGTTAGGAGAACCAAGAGCTCGGTAATCAGTTATCTGTCGGAAATTTGAAAAATTTGGAAGCAAAACTGCAGCTCCAAGAAAAACAGAATCAAGCGCTAACAAAGGCTCAGGCGGAAACTGACGATTTCGTGTTGCAGCTTGATGAAGAAGTTGAAGGATTCCAAGCCAATATCATGAGTTTACAGGCAAAACTCGAAAAGTCTAATAAAAGAATAAAAGAACTCGAAAACGAACTAAAAGGATCAAAAAATGATGGAGATAAGAAAGACGACGGCAAAGATGAAGGTAGGCTTCAATTAGGCTTCATTTTAATCTTAANCTCCTTCCCTTAAGGGCCACCATCAAGGCCCAACAATTGTGGCCCTTAAGGGAAGGAGAACTGTATGTTATACTCACGATCTTAACTCCTAAACTACACAGGGTGCGCCGTTAACCGGCACCAAAATTTTTTTGAAAAACTGCCGGTTAACGGAGACATGCGTAGGCCGAATCACGGAACAATTGCGACCTTACAATTAACGGAAAATAAGGATTTTAAACTTTTTTTGGACCTTCTACATTGCAAAATAATCCTGTCTTACATAATAATAATCTTTCGCAAGTTGCTCATTGATTTGAACGCCTGAAAAAACGTTATTTGGGTACATGCGTGGGCGTTTTTGCTGGAAAAGTTTTACTAAAAACTGTCGGTTAACGGGAAATAGCGTAGGCGCTGCCGGTTAACGGCGCATCCTGAGTATTCTATTAAGTAAATAATGTAAAAACTAAACATGTTTTTGTGTTTATAAAAAATGCTTTAAGCCGAGCACACTTTAATGCATTTTTTGTGGGAAAATTTTTTAACTCCAAATTAATATGACCCCCCAGCATTTAACCTAACCAAAATTATATTCAGCTACTGCTTACTATACGCCGGAACAGCTATCCGAGTATTACGAAAAATTAATAACCGCCGGATACATGACTAAAGAATCTGCTGAAGAAGCTCTTGAACAGGTAATCAGACTATACAGTAGTATAACTCAATTTGGCCATATTAGAGCGGTAAAGTCGATAAAGAGGATAGACTCGGGGAAATACAGGGGTCGTTTGATATTTTACAAGGGCACTAAAAATTCAGTGTTTTGTTGTTTCTGCGTTTTCCGGTTTCTGCCTTTTCAGAGTTGAGAAGTTACGGAAAACGCAGAAACCGGAAAACGCAGAATTTTTTCTGTGATTTCATTTTTCTGCGATTTCGGGTAGTGCCCTTAGAAGGTCTGGGTTAAGGACTAAATTAACACTTAGTTTTAACCCGCATGAAAACGAATGTTTAACGGAGAGATAATAATCCACTTGGATCCTTTTTCGACGCGCCGGACCAATGGGAAGGATATTTTGATTTTTTTTTCGAAAAATTAATTAATGATATTTGAAACTTTATGTTTCTTAAATGACAGTATGTTTAGGAAAAATACAATGACGGCTTTTTTTTCACAATTGCATCCATTGTGGAGCGTACTCCTCCTAGACGATTCAAGATATAAATTTAATTTAAATTGTATCAAGTACCTAAGACTCATGCCTATCAACGCAGCTAGGTCCCGAAACGGTCAGATGAATTTTACCGGTCAAAAAACCGGTCAAAGTTCAGAATTGTCGATTCCTCGAAGTTCAAACCGATGATGTGTTAAATTTCAAACTTGCCATTAAGAGGTTAATTGTCCGTTTTTTACATGGTATATTGTTATGATATGAAATTGTTTAAATTAAAAAAATTGGTTATTAAACCGATATAAAACGGTAAAATTGTTTATTTTAGTACTATTTACATGTNATTTTTTTCTATAGAAATCATGTCTTTTTACACTTTTTTCTATTAAATAGTGTCTTTTTTAACATTTTGTAGAGTGAAGACCATAATTTTTTCGCGAAAATCAAATATTAGGAAAATTTTTTTTAAATGGCATTAAGGTCAAGTCATTTTTTTTGAAGTGCATTAAGGTCAAGTCATTTTTTTCGGGCTTGACCTTATAACCAGACCCCCCTGTAATTTTACACTGAGTTTTAACCCGCATGAAAACGAATGTTTAACGGAGAGATAATAATTCACTTGGATCCTTTTTCGACGCGGCGTCGAACCAATGGGAAGGATATTTTGATTTTTTTTTGAAAAATTAATTAATGATATTTGAAACTTTATGTTGCTAAACTGACAGTATGTTTAGGAAAAAAAGTAACTATAGTTAAAATATGTATTTTTTAACAGTTTTGGCCACGTTTTGATTTTTTTTCTTTTCTCGATATTAATTGAAGATTGCCAGGGACCGACTGCATATTTTTGTGTTTCACGAAATTTAGCACTGAAAAACCAGCTGATCGGTCTGAGTACTTTGAATGAGCGCCATTTGATGTAAAAAAAACGCCACAGATGACCAGAATGTGTTGAAAAAAGCCCGGTTAACCACCGAGACGGATCGGTACGTCATTGGAAATTGATTTTTCCCAACCGGTTGGTTTTTGGCGGTTGTTATAGTGAAAATCAGTAGTCTAGAAAAATGCTTTTCGGCAACATATGATTAACTTTTTTTCGACAAAAAAAAATTGGAATTTCCCCTAACTATTGCGCTTCTAAGGGACGATTTTTCCATGTAGGTGCTTGTTTTCGCTAGAAAAGAGCTTTTTAGCCCCTTCATATCCAATTGTTTTTTAATCGTACATGTACAGTATGGGGACGCTCAGACTGTGAGGTTGACGACAACGTAGCGTTACAAATAATACAAGTTTACATAATACGGTAAAGTATCGCCTTTTTCTTTACAGCCTTTTTCTTGACAAAAACCCCGTTTCTTGACAGATTTTAGGCCCTATGACTGTATACAATGTATAATATACATATAATAATTAATTTAGGCCAAATCTCAAATAAACGAAGACGGACTGGTTCCGGTGACATTTGCCCAAAATCAAAAGGACGACGAAATGAAGTCGGAGCCGAAATAGTACAGGGGCTCCTCCAAAAAAATGTTGTGAAAAACAATTCATTCGACTATTGGTCTAACTGCCGCGATGCTATCGACCGCACAGATGGCTCTTAAAAAACACTTTCCAATCACTTTTGTTATTATTATTATTATTTTGAAAGAAACGTTTGTTTTTCCACATCCTGCTTCCCCCAAAAGAGAAGCCATTGAACCTAGCCAAATTTTAAAAATCTTCTAACAACTGTGTCGGACCTGTGCTTGTAACTCTTCTAGTGAAAGAATCCGTAAAGTGCAATTTGCCTCGTTTTAGGCACCAAATAAGAAAGTGCTTTTGGTCGAACAAAAAGTTAAACATTTTTTTAGCTTGAAGCATAATCGTAATCCTTAAATAACGGGCTAACAATACTGATATATCAGCTGCTATATAGCAGTTTTGGAAATATTGCTATAGAAGTACAGGGGGTTGGTTATAAGGTCAGCCATTTGTGCCGTTATAAGTTCAAGTCAGTTTTTTTGCATTAAGGTCATGTCAGTTTTTTTTGAGTACAGTCCTCGTCCCCAAATCGGCAAGGATTTGTTTTTCCTTTTTGTTGCCGATTTGGGGACGAGGACTGTAGTATGCTTTTTGAAAAAAAAAACTTTAAAATCATGTCTTTTTACGTTTTTTTTTTTGGATGAAGACATCCCCCCGCTGGCACATTTTTTTCTATAGAAATCATGTCTTTTTACACTTTTTTCTATAAAATCATGTCTTTTTGAACTTTTTCCCCATCACTAAGGTCTTAAATAAGACAATTATGGAAAAAATTTCTTTTTGGTTATAAGGTCAAGTCAGTTTTTTCAAAGTGCATTAACGTCAAGTCAGTTTTTTAGACCTTGACCTTATAACCAACCCCNTGAAAAAAAACTTGTCATTTTTTTTCTGGAATGAAACATATGTTAAATCAGATTTGTCTAAATTTTGGACAAATATCGGATTTGGTCGAAATCCCTTATTTAACGATTACGATTATGTTCGTTACGAGGAACATGTCGTGGAAATCTAAGAAACATGATATAATCTAATTTCAGGCAATTGTGAAAACAAAAGAAACCACCCGGAAACACCATTTTTGAGAACCTTTGTTCAAAAATAGCAATTTTTATTTGATGCCCTACCGAAAAAAACTTTTAATTCGATTAAGAACTCGGACAGATTAATATGACGAAAAAACGTCGAAATAACGGACGGAATAAGAAAGGCCGTGGACACGTTCGGTTTGTTCGTTGTGAAAATTCGGCGGCTCGAGTGCCCAAAGATAAAGCGATCAAAAAGTACATGGTCAGAAATATGGTCGATGCTGCGTCCATGAGAGATCTCGCCGAAGCTTCCGTTTATGAAAACTATGCACTTCCAAAAGTAAGTTCATGTTTCATTTGTTAACTCGTAGGGGGAAGTGTGTGCATATATGCACACGACTTGGTTTTTCGTCGATTAAAGGCATAAGGAGGCCCCGTAGGGCAGAATTGATATTGCTGACCACCCTCAACTTTTCGAGAAAATTTCATTGGCGGTATTTTCAAACCCTAACCCTAACCCTAGTCAGATCGACGTAGTTAGATGAGCTCTACAACTTGGCTTTAGTTTTTTTTGAATTATTGTGAATTTTTAAGTGTGTGCATACGTGCACACAATTTCCCCCTACGGGTTATCAAAAAGTCCTTCCCCGGAGAGTTAAGCGGCCAGTTTTGAAAAAATTTTAGTGGCCGGTTAACGCCGCATCCAATATATTTATTTTTGAAGGTTTAGGCGCTATATTAATGTTTTGTTAAGTTGTACTTGAAGCAATATTACTGTGTGTCTGCGGCAATCCACCACCGCCATGTTCGCAATCGATCTCGAACTATGAGGAAGATCCGAACTCCGCCACCCCGTTTCGGCCGACCTCAACAAACCCAAAAACCGGGAGAGACTAAAAAATAATTACGCTCAAAAAACACAAAAACATTAATTTTTCTGCGTTATGCTGACAATTGCAGTTTAATGTTAACTTTGGATCTATGGGGTTTGGCGTTATTTTTTTTTCTTTTAATTTACCCGTACCCGAAAATGGTTACCCGTACCCGAGTCTGGTATAACCCGCGTATACTACCCAACCCGTGCTCTACCCGAATCGGGTACGGGTAATACCCGAGTTTACCCGAGTGCCGACCTCTGGTCTCGCTTGTGTAGAAAGGAACGACCAACTCGTATGGATCGATTAACGCCAATACCCCGTGTCCATTATTGTAATTAAAAATGAATTTTTGATTTTAGATTTTAAAATTTGGGGTTACGTTTCTTCAAAGCTTGGTTCGGTTTGGTCCCTTTTTCCTTCGGCCAAATCGGGCCAAGTCAAAGTATCGAAACGGCCACATAAGAGCGATGAGGACGAAAATGGCCCTCCATGTAAAAAACCAAAAACAACATCAAAATACATCTACGAAACGCTCTTTCTGAAGGGCGAGGGTTCAAATATTACGGTCACTGCTTTGGGACAAACGTGGAATTTGCATATTATTTATCTAAAGGTCGTTTGCAAATTAGTAAGGGTCAAGATAGAAATGAAAATGACCCCGGAGTACTTGTATAACACTGTCCAAAAACTATTACACCGCCTGCGCCGTATGTTTCCACCAAATTTTTCGAAAAACCGTAAACAATTTTTGAAACATGGGCACATCGAGAGAGACATTGCTCGTGGTACTCACGGACAAATTGTGGGATATCATGGACTGCACCTCGGCGGACTGCAATTCGGAGTGTACTTTCGGACTGCACTTTTTTTCGAGTGCAGTCCGAACAAAAGTTCAAATTCAAAATGAACTTTTTTTTGAACTTTCAAGGGACGGACTGCACTTTTAACCAAAAGTAACCTGAAAGTTCAAGGGATGGACTGCACTTTTAACAGAAATTAACCAGAACGTACCGCAGAGGTGTGTCGTTAAACCTTAGTGAAATGTTCTGAAAATTGACGCTTGCTAGTTCAATGTGTATTTGTGTTTTTGATAATTTTATGGGCTATAATTTATAGCCTATAATTTATAACTGTCCAAAGGCTAACGGTTGGTTGTTTATTGTCCGATACAGTCTACTATTTCTACGGAAGCTATTTTTCAGCATCAAAAAAGTCTGTAAAAAGAGTAAATACTGTATCGGACAATAAGGTTTATGGGATGATGATCAGCAAAAAAAACAACACAATGTCAGTATTCATCTGTGGATTTCTATGTGTCCTGAAATGGGGGCCGGTTTGAATTTGATAGCTTTTTTTTCTTCTGAAAAAAAAAAACGGTTTTTATGTTAGTGTACAGTTCTTGATCCCATAAAGGTGCGCTACCATAAATGTGGCTTATTCCTGATTATCCAATGACCGACGTTTTTTTATTAAAGTTTTTTGGGGTTGATAACTCCATACCGTATGGACGTGAAGTTTTCTTGTATTTTTGTGTGGGTCGTGTGTTTTATACACTAGGTGTATAATAATGCATGTCTGGCATATAAACCATAGAATTGGTCCTAAAATGGACATTTTAAAAGTACAAAGGTTATTTTATTACCATTTGTCCAACATTAGCCCAGTAAAGGGCGCTAATTCCATAACGGTTGTTTACGCCATAACGGTCGCTATTTTTGAGAACTGAAACGGCCGTTATGTAATCAAGGACTGTAACAAGTTATAATGCCCCCGCAATAAGGTATCGACATGTCAAAAAATCCTTCAACACCAAAAAATCGGGAATGTTTTATTAACCTTGTTGAAAGTGCAATTTGGGGTTCAAATGCATCGACACAAAAAATGTCTGCCTACAACGTTTTCCAAAAGTGGGTGATTTGTATACCATTCGTTCGGCAGAATCATTGGCAATTGTGTGTTATATTAAATTTGCCAAACGCACTCGAGCTGTGTAAAAACACTAAAAAATATGATCCAAAAAAAACACCTCGAATTCTTTGGCTCTACACAACAAAAAGAAGCACTTCTAACATTTCTACATAAGCTCGTAACAAAAATTAATGAAACGGTTTTAGACCCATGAACGCGGCTCAGAAGAGCGCCCACCGAACGTGGCATAGCGTCCAAAAAAGGGCGAAAGGTCCCCCAAGCAAATTTCGGTGAACTGAGATTTGCCGCCCATCGAAACACTGTTAGAATGGGCCGGGGACATGGAAACGGCATTCTACAATCGACAATTTGCCACCAATATGGCATTGTTGCGGCAAACGCAACGGGAAGCGGGCGGTGAATCCCAGTCGAGGGGCACCCAAACATAAGACACCACATGGTATCGATCGGGTGCCCCTCACCCTGGCCCTTTATCCTCTCAAGCTGCTTGGGGGCCAAATTCCCAGAGGCCGGGGTGACTCGGACAGTCAGTCGGAAAATGAAGTGGACGATCAAGTGGGCGACCAAATGGAATGAATTATTTTTTTACTGAACTTTTAGCCGTTTCCTTTAAGGGACGTTTTGGTAGAATTCGCATAACTCGGACAACTCACATACAACTTTTAACTAGGTCAAACGACTTTGACCGTGAAGTTGAGTTTGTTAAAACCCGTAACAATCACTTTTTTCTTCAATCAAAAAATCTTCCCGTATATATCACTTTTACAAATTGTATATTATAGTATATTATATACTTTCAGCTATTACGCCTCTAAGTTTATTTTTTTAACTTTTTCCCGAAAAGTAAATTCTGTAAACAGCGCTATTTTCCACGATATGCCTTTTAAGACAGTACCCCCGGACAATTAAAGTGGTAGAAAATTCTTTAGTTGGTTAAATAAAATAAAGGTCCGTTCATCTTTTTCAATTTTATATGGAGTTTTTTTAGGTTGGAATGAGCGGGAAACCAAATTGCGAGAAAACCATACTAGCTATAGGTTTACTTTTTTTGCAACTTACTGGAAAATGATTGTAGTTTTGACAAAAATTATGACCTCCAACATTGCCTGACCGGTAGTACCGGGAAAAACCGGTTAAAGTATAAACATATCGGTTTTTCGAAAACGCTTGGATGAATAAATTTCAAGTTTTGGCCGATAGTTTCATTTTTGATGGGGAATTTTTGGTTGCGCCGAATTTTTCGAGAAGCCGATGTTTTTATAATTCAACCTTTTTTTCCGGTACTACCGGTCAGGCAATGTTTGAGGTCATATTTTTTGTCAAAACTAAAATCATTTTCCAGTAAGTTTCCAGTAAAAAAATAAACCTATAGCTATTATGCTGTTCTCACAATTTGGTTTCCCGCTCATTCCAACCTAAAAAAACTTTACCTAAATAAAAAAAATCACTTCCGAAAAAAAGGTCTTTCAGAAAAGTCTAATGTCTCACGGATCCATTTTTCATGCTATGATCGTGAGAAATTATACGCAGACCCAACAGTAACTGATTATATTGTCATTTTAATTTGATCTAATTTGCAAACGACCAATCAGCAATCAGAGTACTTCAATACGTATTTCAAATGGCACGAAAAGGACATGGATTTAACGAACATTTTTCTCGAAATTCCGGACGACCGCATCGACTCAATGGCGCTAAATACCGTTTTTGGTAGTCTCTATTGTGATGACATTAATATTGTACCCGACAGAGCTGTTAATGTAAATTGGATCGAACTCATACTAAAAAATCCTAATGTGTAATATTTAATAGGTTTTAGCTGCTGCGTCACTTCTTCAACATCGTGGTTTAATACAGCACTGTAGCGAAGTAATGACCAGTTTCCTAAATTCATCAACGGTTACCTCATATTATACAGCAGCGATAACTTATGGGCTGCCCGAACTCGAGAAAGGCTGCGTTCAATGGCTAGAACATAATCTAATGATTGAAACGGTAATTATTTATTATTATTATTAATTATATTTTTATTATACACCATTTGTCTACCGAACTTAACAAAATGTTGGGAGAAAAAGGTGTTAATTTCCATGAATTTTGTTAACTTTAAGGGCGTTAACTTCCGTAGACAGACGGTGTATATGGGATCGTTGGTCCGTCATTTTGTCCGTGATAAGGTCTTATAACTTATAAGTCCATATGACAGCTTTTTATAGCTCGTCCCCTAATTCGTAAGATCGATTGAGAGCGTAATATTAATGTTATGAATTTACAGGGAGGTTGGTTATAAGGTCAGCCATTTGTGCCGTTATAAGGTCAAGTCAGTTTTTTTGCACTAAGGTCAAGTCAGTTTTTTTGCACTAAGGTTAAGTCAGTTTTTTTGCACTAAGGTTAAGTCACTTTTTTGCACTAAGGTCAAGTCAGTTTTTTGCACTAAGGTCAAGTCAGTTTTTTTTTAGTAGTATGCTTTCTGGGAAAAAATCTTCAAAATCATGTCTTTTTACGGTTTTTTTTTGGACGAAGACTTCCTGCTGGCATAATTTTTTCTACAGAAATCATGTCTTTTTACCCTTTTTTTATAAAATCATGTCTTTTTGAAGTTTTTCCCAGCACTAAGGTCTCATTGGGGAAAAATTTTCAGGTTGGTTATAAGGTCAAGTCAGTTTTTTCAAAGTGCATTAAGTCAAGTCAGTTTTTAGACCTTGACCTTATAAACAATCCCCCCTGTAGTAGCTTTATTAATAAAAAAGGTCTTCACATTTCTAGGACGAAATCTTTGTAATTAAATTTTTAAGAATTGTATAATTTTAAATTCATTTCATTTTAAATTTAATGGGGTATTTTTGTAGCCGACACATATTTTACGCGGAATTGATGTTATATTAATGGAGCGTTTAATTTCTTCGCCCGATCTCGCCGTTATCCAGGTTGAAATGGATGTTTATCAACTGTTAAAGAAGTGGCTTTATGTTCAACTCAACCAATCAGACACCACCGACTGCCCCATCACTAAATTAGAAGATACTAAAATGCTTATGTACGTTTTATTAATATAATTGTAACTTCATAAATACATACAGGGGGTCTGGTTATAAGGTCACAAGGTATGTGTTTTGGGATAAAAAATATTTGAAATCATGTCTTTTTACGCTTTTTTTGGATGAAGACTTCCCCCCACATTTTTTCTCTATAGAAATCATGTTTAAATGGTAATAAGGTCAAGTTATCTTTTTCTGGCTTGACCTTATAACCAGACCCCTTGTATTTTTCAATAATGCTAATTCTGTATGCTAACTAATATCTTAGGAATTACTTGAATACGCTGCGGAAGAATTCGTTGTCTATTCTGGAGTCTATCGACAGTAAATACACTCCAGTATTTCAAGGCCTCCGACTTTCCCACGTAATCACAGATTTCAAATGCGCCGCGACCCTAGAGAATGAACATATAATACCTCAAGAATGGATAAGCGAAGAATATAGGGCTCAATGGCTTAGGATGTTACGCGTCGAAAACTCCTACGATTCAGGTCTCAATTCAAAACCTATTTAAAATACAGAGTGTCTGGTTATAACGTTACAAGGTGTAACTTATAAGGTCAAGTCATTTTTTTGGGCTTTACCTTATAATCAGACCCCTTATAGCCTCTGTTTTATTAATTACAAGCGTTGTTATAAGGTTATAAGGTTATGACCTTGGTCAAGTAAGTTTTTGTTTGTACTAAGGTCAATTCAGTTTTTTTAAGATTAATCATGTATTTTGTGGTGAGTTGAACTGTTGTTTACCGCTCGAGATTGACTTGAACGTAACACTTTATATTTTCAACACTTTTCCAACAAATTGGCGTAATATGACCCCAAAAAGTGTCAAATTACAAAATGGTCAAATCGAGTCTTATGACCCCTCAAAAGAAAGCCCTGGTCAAACTGAATCCGATCATGGTATTAAAAAATTTATACGGCCACCAGTTGGCGTAATATGACCCCAAACAGTGGGGTCATATGACTCGATTTGACCATTTTGTAATTTGACACTTTTTGGGGTCAAATCGAGTCATATGACCCCTCAAAAGAAAGCCCTGGTCAAACTGAATCCGATCATGGTATTTAAAAACTTATACAGCCACCAGTTGGCGTAATATGACCCCAAACAGTGGTCAAAAAAGTAACCAGTCCCTTCGCGGGGCTGCTCTGTCATGGGACTGGTTACTTTTTTGACCACTGTTTGGGGTCATATTATGCAATTGGTGGTCGTATAATTTTTTAAATACCATGATCGGATTCAGTTTGACCAGGGCTTTCTTTTGAGGGGTCATATGACCCGATTTGACCATTTTATTTAAAATTTACCGACTTAAACGTAAATTACAAAAATGACCCCAGCAGGTTGTTAGACACCCTTTAATTAGTGCTTAGTTTGACCTATAACGGCCCAATAATACTCGAGAAAACCCATTTTTAAATTTTCTCGAAATAAACCGGAAATTGAACCGGCTATCATTTCCGGTTAAGGTATCATTTGGTCAAGAGACCCTGCTATGGGCACGTAAGGGATCTTCAGGATAATTTTGGGCTATTGGACGACCCCATAGGGTGTATGGTCTGGGCTGTACCCGATGGACAGAGCAAAGACCCCGAAATTAGGGACTAAAAAGAACACGTCAGTGCTGAAGCGGTATACATCAGTTAACTGATGTTAAAACGAGTTTATGTCGCTTTATAAATCGAATTTGTTTTAGGCCCAACGATTGAAATTTGCCGAGCCCTGCAAGATCACGAGCGCCTTTCGCTTGCCGACTTCAAAGTTAGCCAATCAAATCAAAATATTAAAAAATTATACCACGCGGCAATGCGCTGCGGACGAATTTTAGAGGAAAATAAAGATTTTTGCTGGAGGTAAGCTTTATATTTTGGGAAAGCGGGGAAAATATTTAGTTTCTTTTCATGGTCAATGTACAATCGTTCCTTACTAAAACGGCTTTGAAAAATTTCAGAGGGTGGTGTTTATAACTTATAAATCATAAGGTCTGACATTTTGACCGCTATAAGGTCAAGTCCTTTTTTAATCTAAGGTTTTGATAGTCCGATTTTTGCACTGGACCCTAATTGGACCCTACTGGACCATGGCAAAATTAGGGTCTAATCGGGTCCAATCAGGGTAGGGTCAAAAAATGCCGACTTTAAATCAAATTGTATTTTTAAATCGATATGAAAAAAATAATGTTACGTTTTTAGATGGACTGGTTATAATTATGGTTTTGATCTCATTATGACTTATAATCATCAAAAGCACACGATTCAAATCACTCGAAATTGTTGTAAGCAAGAAGTTGCCACGTCTGTTTCAATGAAAGATAACAGATCGCTTGTTTGGTAAGATAAGCAAATTTTATCCATAATTTATGTCTTACTACAGGGGGGTTGTTATAAGGTCAGCCATTTGTGCCGTTATAAGGTCAAGTCAGTTTTTTGCATTAAGGTCAAGACAGTTTTTTTCAGCCACTAAGGTCACATTTTTTTCGAAAATTTTTTTTCAAATCATGTCTTTTTTTTTGGATGAAGATTTCCCCCTGGCACATTTTTTATATGGAAATTATGTCTTTGTGCACTTTTTTTCTATAAAATCATGTCTTTTTAAACTTTTTACCAGCACTAAGGTCTTATTGTGTAAAAACAATTTCAGGTTGGTCAAGTCAGTTTTTTCAAAGTGCATTAAGGTCAAGTCAGTTTTTTAGACCTTGACCTTATAACCAACCCCCCTGTACTACTTTTTGGTTTAAAAAACTATAAAGCGACAGAAACAACAGGGGAAATGCAACAAAACGATACAGTGCGTGGGGTTTCAAAAAGGATTTAGATTACAACTGTAATCTCAACTTGGGTTTTAAGGTCAAGAGTTGTGACCGTTATAAGGTCACGCCATTTTTTTACGTTTTTATAATATCATGTCTCTGTGAATTTCTGTTCTAGTGTCAGGTGTTATTTTTCAAATAGCTTTAGTCTTCAAAAAGGTCTTTTACCCACCTTATAACCACGTACCACCCGTAAATATTATTTATAGCAAGGTGAAGGTGTTTACTCTAAAGCGTGATGGTGCTTTGGATTTATGCCATACCTCTGGGTGGCGCCACTTCAATTTGGAGAAAGATCACGAAAAAACCGTGATTCAAATCCAAAGGCCAAACCGTCGTCGCCTCTTCTCCCAAAGTAAAATGTTCATGGTTGCCTATATGCTCTTTGCCGAGCCCGCCGAAACGAGTTATTATTTGCCAAAATCGCTCGTCATTAAAAAATCTTTATTGGAATGGTTAACCAGATTTTATTAACAGATATTCTCACCCGACTAATTTTTGGCATATTGGTTAAAACCGTAATTACAGTCCAAAAACTGCTACAGTATCCACCCTTTCTTTTAGCATGGACTTTTTTTAAGTCAAACGAGAAAATTTTGTATACAGGGGGTAATCCAATTTCGAAACGCTAAAGCTACAAATGTAGTTTTTAATCAAGTTCCTTTTTTGGGCGTATTTTTGGCAGGGTTGCGTGCTGTATGTACATCCACTTGATTTACCGAAACAAATGCCACCATAATATGGTCCATACTATGGACTCCTATGGACTCCATAGGAGTTAAAATATAAAAAAATAACAATAGTGTTTAAACATACTATAAAGACCTGGAGCATATTTTTATTTATGAAATTTTTTTACTGATCGAACTATTTTTGTCAGGGTTGGGCGCCGATCATCAAAACAACGATTTTGCGAAAAAAAAAACTGCCATTATAAAATGTGCCCTGAGAGTTAAAATCAGAGAAGTTAATGCCAATTTTATTTTTGCGCTTTGTTGGCAAGGTGTTCGGACATAATTCTATTTTTGCAGTTTTTTTATTGGTTGTACACTTTTGCCAGGGCTGGGCGCTGAAAAAAAAAACGAGATTTTATGGTCAAAATTGTCAACTTGAGCGTCACCTTATGGGTTAAAGTCATAAAACACCACATAGGGGGTAAACTATAACAATTTGTCTTTTGAGTTGAATTATATTTTTTCTTCGTTTGCAAATAGTGTATACCACTGAGACACACTAAGCGAAAAACACCGGTTTGGCAATCGACTGCCAAATCTGCTAAGTAGAGTTAAACAGTTAAAAAAAGCCCAGTGCGTATAAGGCACGGCTTTGGGAGTTAAATATTTATAAACAATTTTTTATCCTATCGTAGGTTGTCTGTCACTCAAAGTATTGGCACCGTAGAAACCACCCGCCACAAACATTCTCTCTGTTAACCTGTAAGAATAAGCCGGCGACAAATTCATCACAGCTTCCAAATTCTTCAAGTATTGTTCCAGCTGATCTTCATGGCAATTCGCGTTAAATATTTTAACCTGTCACACCCTTTTTGAATTCAATTTCTGACACAGTCGTCAGCGTGTTTTGTTGACGCTAATTTGAGTGGCGTTTGTCTGATGACGAATTTTGCCGAGCGCGGATTGGTGCATTTGACGCGCGTGGTGGCGCTCTTTAGTGGGAGTCAACTTTCTGGATGCGATTAGAGAAAGACCCGATTAATATCCCGGGTTCAGGAGGTTCTAGATAAAAAAT
>SCLG01000458.1:86485-111747 GCA_004367875.1 Oikopleura albicans | reverse complement strand
GAAATAGCTGTCCAAACGCGTAGTACATGTTGATAATGAACGACATAATTCCATTAATTCGGTTTCACTAACGAGTCGGCGTTTTTTATATAATGTATAGTAAAAGGAGGGACCTCGCTCTGTCGAATTTCCACGATTCTGATTGGTTCCTGTTGGTGGTGGTGCACCTACATCATCCCACACATACACCAAACCCATTGCCACTTCGAATCGACACCCCTTTCTTCGGGTTACTCCAGAAAAAAAATAATAAATATCAAAAAACAAAAAAAATCAATAAATATTTTTATTATTTTTTGCTTTTTTTTTGGTGAAAAATTAGGCCAATGTTATTGTTAATAGAGAGAGTGAAGAAGTGAATAGTTCTTTTATTTAATCAGCAGTAACAAAAGAACATCACATTCAACTCCGCCCGGATTGTCATTTTTTTTTTCGCTTTTTATCTCTGGACAATAAGATCAAAATCTAGTTTTTTTTCACATTTTTTTTCATATTTTTCACGCGCTGTTCTCGTAACCATTTGCAACGGCTTTTCTTGAAAAAAAACAAAACAAAAAAAAATCAGAGAAATCAAAAATAGAGAAAAAAACGAAGAAGGAAAAACGAAAGTGGAAGTTGAAGGAGAAAATTATGGTCACACGATAAGGGGGTGTCTGAAGCACTTTTTTTCTGGATAGCTTTTTTTTATCATAAAAATGGCGTATGTGTGTGGCGAAAAGTGGATTAAGTACTTGAGAGAAAAAATGTCGTGTTTGAGAGTTTTTTTATAAACATGGAACATGATTTTTAAAATTTTGAATTTCTTCTGAAAAATTTGAAAAAGTTTGAAAATTTTTGAAAATTTTCGAAAAAATGTTATTATTTTTATGATAAAAAATTGAGTTATAAGCGGTAAAATAAACTTGGAACGAAAAAGACTACCTTAGAAGGTCGCGAATACCGGTAGTTATTTATTTTATTAAACCGGTAAAATTATTTCAATATTTGTGGGCTAGGGTTCGGGCCCTAACCTTAAAGTTTTGAAAATTTAATGAATTATTACATTTTACAGTAAAAAAAAACTAGATTTGAAAGTTGGACCGGAAGTGACATACCAGTTCCATTAAATTGACAATGTCTTTACTGAGAATAAAAAACATGTTTTTGGAAAAATAGAAAGAATGAAAAAAAAAGTCGTTTTAGGTTTTTCAATGTTTAGACTAGTAATATTTGCTATGGAACATATTTTGAGTAAATTGAAACTGTAAACTCTTATCCGACTAATCGGCGAGGACCTCTGGTAGCTTTCGAGTTTGGATTTATTGTCCATTTCCCCGCTTTTAACCCCCAGGGGAAAGCTTTGATGTGACAGCATCAGTTTATCTTTTTAAAACGAATTTTGAATATAGAAGAAGCCTATGGGGTCCCTATGTTTAAATTTTATGAACATTTTTTCTAACATATCTGATACGGTCATTTTTTTTTAAATTCATGGGGGAAAACTTTGACCATTATTAAGCCCACATTTTTGATTGCTTGACCAATTGGACCTTACTTCCGGTTGAAATATCAAATTAATAATTTATGAATGAATTTTAACGAACATATTTACGACGCTTAATTTCTTTTTTTATGGTTTAATCGTTGAACACATATTGTAGAAGATTTTCCATGTCACCACTGGAAACTAATGGCCGTTAAAATCAACATAGAGTCATAAATCATAAAACTTAATGATAAAAAAAATTGGTCATGGGACAATTGTCCGTATTATGTGTTCCATTTTTTGTGAGAACATTTTTTGCTTTTTTTAGTGAAAAATTAGGCCAATGTTATTGTTAATAGAGAGAGTGAAGAAGTGAATAATTTTAAATTAATAACCGTTTAAATCAACACAGAGTCATCAATCATAAAAGTTAATGAGACAAAAAATTGGTCATGGGACAATTGTCCGTATTATGTGTTCCATGAACTTCTCTATATATGCGTTTGGAGGTTAAGGCACGGAAAATAAGCAGCAAAATGCCGAGTTGGTTTTTCGTGGCCACCAGTTTTTTTATGGGGGACCTCTATAATAAAGTGAGGTCGGGAATCGAAGTGAAACACGCGCCGCTCATTTTAAAACAAATAGAGACACGGTTAATTGAATGATAGCCTCAGAATAAATGTTCTCGGGTGAACAATTGACTTTTTTTTTATTTAGAATTCCATTAACTTTACATTTGCATAATTTCTTTATCAAAGCATTTATTGGCGCGTTTTTATTAGCTCGCAATCTGACGTTGAATAAATTTTGTAAAATTAATATTTTATTCAAAGGCGGAGACGTGAGTAGGGCTTTTTGCGGCTTTAGTTTTATTCTACATGCCCTGCGCCGTTAAATAGACATCTAATGACAATTAACTGCCAGGGCGACAAATGTGCAAATTTGCACAACACGCCCTAAATTGACCGAAAATGCTATAGTTATTGGCCAAAATCGAAAAACCTAAAAACGTAAACGTGGCAATTTTTGGTATAGGACTGTTTTGTTTTTGAAAGACGTGTATTTATGTGTACAAATCTCGTTTAAAAAACAAAACTACAAAAAAATACTAAAATTTACCCTAAAAAATAATATTTTAGAGACAAAACAGCCTCATGAAGCGCACTGAATATGTAACCATAATGCGCCTAAACAAATTTATTATGTGACTAATTTCAGAATAGGCCATTTGTAATGGAATAATAAATAATGAAAATAAATTGATAAAAAATAAGCCTGGTTATGTAAGATAAGATTACGTTTAGATCAAGCGTTAAAAGATTATTTGTTTCTTCTATAAACAATGTTTTTCCCTGAGTCTTCAAACTCCTTGCTTGTTCTAATTTACTTTTTTCCGTTTAGACTAGATGGAGTCGAACTATTTTCAAGAATTCGGAACGTTTAGAAATTAAATATATGTTAAAACCAGATTAGGAAATAAAAAAGACTAGTTTCAAAACGGAAGCCGACCGGTAATTTTGATTGTGGCAGTTGATAGGGTATATAAACAGAAAAATTATACGTTTTGTAAATTTCGGAAATAGAGTATTTAAGTCCGAAAAGAAAAAAAAATCTACTTTTTCCGCTCAGTATTCGAGGCCGTATCTAATAATTCCGAAAAATTACCGGAATTATTAGACTCGACGCAGCTATACAAAATAGATAATATCGTATGTTATATTTCACATCTTTTAACGAAATATTCAATGCAAATTATTGGTATATTTGCCCTATTCTACTTGTTCCTAAATAAACCGGTGCCACACATTATACGATGGAAACGTTGTTCACAAAAATATTCCCTGCTCGGACACCCAAACTTAAGATTATGAACATAAGCAGTGACCAACCTATTAAAAATGCGGCAACTTCACTGGCCGCGCGGCAAACCGCCGAAACTGCGGCCGCGGACAACGAACAAAATCCGAATAAAATCTCTTACGAGTTAAATATAACACGTGGAAAAGGTACAAATTAATGGAGAAATTAGAAATTATATGCAAGGACTCTAAATGCATTTTCGTTTTAAACGAACTCATTTAAAATAAAAAAATGAATAGTAAGCGGAAGGTCTGTAACTGAATTACAAGCAACGCCTATTTTTTATTGGCGCCTCCTATTGGCTAGCGTCCTTTAGCCACGCAAATGACTCACCGCGTGCCTAGTAATGCCAAATCCTTCATCGACATGCTACAAAAGTTGAGTTGGTCTAATTTTTTAGACCAATTACACATTTTCCGGATTACACTCGTAAAATGATGTAATTGCCGACCAATTCACCTTTCATCATACACTCCGTTATTCATATTACAAGGGGGTCGCCAAATAAGGGCCGATTTCGTGTTTTGAAAAACCGACTTAGGAGTAACTTGTTTTCCAAAAAAGACCCTTATTTGAGGGGGCCTTGTTTGGTCGCCCTCCTGTACAGTTTATAAAGTTTGAGCTTTAACCAAATTTCATACACCCCCTGCGCAGTTATCTTTCCACCAAATTTTTCAAAAAGAGGAAAGATAACTGCACCGTCGGGGCTGAGCGGAAAGATAACTGCCAGAAAGATAACTGCGCAGGGTGTGTATGAATTCAAACCGATCCGTTTAACACACTACATGCCCACTAGTTGATGAAGGGTTGCTTTCCTAATGTGATATTTAATCCAAACAGCACATCGACCCTTATTGAATTTTTGTAATAGCCCAAATTGAATTGGAAAACACCCGAAAAAAGAGAAACATGAAGTTCAAGGAAAATATCAAAACAAGGCACAAATTCAATTACTTTAGCGAACAAGGACTTTTGTGATCCATTATTTTTCGTTTAACTCAGTATTTTTTGTGAAAATATGTCAGATTCCTCAAAATACAACGCACTATCTTCCAGTAAGATCCTCCTCCTAAGCAATAATTATTGAAATGTAAGCCACAGTTGGTGACTTAACGAGTTGACAAATAACAAGTTGACAAAGTGAAACGAGTTGACATTTTTGGGCGTTTTTTGGGCAAACATAGGCAAAAATGACGTAACAAGTCGACAAAGTGAAACAAGTTGACAGTTTTTGACGAAAAAATTGGAAACGAAAGTGTCAACTCGTTACGTCACCAACTGTATTGGGTTATTTATGAAATGTAAATTAAACACAAACAACTACTGTATGTTTTACATGAAAAACTTGGCGTTTTATTTTTTTTTTATTTTTCCAGATTTCCAAATTAAAAAAATGCGCAAATAACTTTGTTTTTTTCTTTTATTGTACATGGCCAGTCTTGTCCAATTTTCAACCCCTAGAGCGCGTAAAAATTATAGCCACATACCCCGGAGTTAAAAATTAAAAATTGGCTAAATTTTGTTGATGTACAATATAATGACGATGTTTGTTTGTTTTTTAAATTTTTTCATTATGAGTCATAATTTATGACTCATAATGAAAAAAAAATATGAGGCTTGAAAAATTAATCCGGTTTTTTTGACCCAAAACAATTTGCACTAATATTTTTTTTTGAAAAATTATAAAATATAATTTGTGATTTTTTTTAATTTTGGACGATCTTAAAAATACTGAAAATGACATGGTTTCACATGAATTAGCGAGTATATTTAACGGGAGCGCGAGACGTCAATTTTTTTTTCTAGATTTGCTAAATTAGTAAGATTCTAGATTTTTTCTGAAAAATAAATATACGACTGTATTTTTTTTTCTAAGCTCGTTCTAAGAAGCGAAAAGTGAAACGGATAGTGATTATGCCAAAATAGCGTGTTTAATTACTTGACATTTTACGGTGATGTTCGTTTAGATTGTCAAGTTCACAAGTTGATAACGGTCTAGTCTTAAAATGGGCGCGGTTTCCTGCTGTGTTTTCAGTTCACACAGAGGGGTTAGAACAGTTGGCTATCTAANGGGAATTGGGAAATTCCTCAATAATTTCACATCGTAAATTATCGCCTAGGGCGATAATTTACGATGTGAAATTATTTCGAAATTTCCCAATGCCCGGTGTATTTTACGTTGAAATTTCCCATGTCAAATTAAATTCGCAATTTCACATGGGAAATAAGATTACAAAAAACTACTGTATGTTTTACATGAAAATTTGGCGTTTTATTTTTTTGATTTTCTAGATTTCCAAATTAAAAAAGTGCGGAAATAACTTTGTTTTTTTCTTTTATTGTACATTTCCAGTCTTGTCCAATATAATGAAGATGTTTTTTAAAATTTTTTCATAATGAGTCATAATTTATGACTCATAATCAAAAAAAAAATTATGAGGCTTGAAAAATTGATCCGTTATAAAATTCTGGGATTTTTTTTAAATTTTGGACGATCTTAACTCCCAGGGGGAAGTGCGTGTATATAGACACACAACTTGTTTTTTCGTCGATTTGATTAAGACATATGGTCCATATGATATGGAGGCCCCGTATTGCTAACCCCCCTCAATCGAGAAAATTCGATTGACGGTAATTTTTAGTTTAGGTTGGAGATTTCAAACAGCTCTCTAGGGGGCCCTGGTGACCCAAATCAATTTCTGAATAATCAGATCGTAGTTTGACGAGTTGTACAACATGGATATACCAGCTTTTTTGAATTATTGCGAATTATTGTGATTTTTAAGTGTGTATATACACACGCATTTCCCCCTACGGGTTCCCAAAAACTCCTTCCCCCTGAGAGTTAAAAATACTGAAAAATGACATGGTTTCACATGAATAAGCAAGTATATTTAACGGCAGCGCGAGTCGTCAATTTTTTTTCTAGATTTGCTAAATTAGTAAGATTCTAGATTTTTTTCTAAAAAATAAACATACGACTGTATTTTTTTCTAAGCTCGTTCTAAGAAGCGAAAAGTGAAACGGAAAGTGATTATGCCAAAATAGCGTGTTTAATTACTTGACATTTTACGGTGATGTTCGTTTAGATTGTCAAGTTCACAAGTTGATAACGGTCTAGTCTTAAATGGGCGCGGTTTCCTGCTGTGTTTTCAGTTCACACAGAGGGGTTAGAACAGTTGGCTATCTAAATTATTATGCTAAAATTTGTATATTTAACTTTCAACTGCGGTTTGATTTTGAATTTTTTTACAAAACCTACGAGTTTGTTAAGAAAAGTATACAGTAACTGTATAAAAATCTGTCGAGAAAAGAATAACATGTTTATAACTTAAAAGCAGGTCCAAAACCTACACACAAAAAGTGACGTCACAAAAAGTGATCATATTTTTGTAAGCAAAAAATGCGCTCAATCAATTACTCATACAAACCGTGTAGGTTTTTGACCCGCTTTTAAGTTATAAAAGTGTCATTGTTAAAAACTAACTTACAAATAAAAGGTTTCTGAAAATTGGCCTGAAATTGGCAATTGAGAAAAAGTATTATACATTTTATTATACAAAAGTAAATCAAAGCCCAGAAGTTTTACTCTAAGAAATTAATAGAACGGAGAAAATGCGCCGTATTATTTTCTACTCAGCGTTTTACATGAATTTCCGCCGTCTTTTCCCCCGCATTTTCTAGATGGCGATATTCGAGTTTTTGACGTGTGGAAAAACTCGAGTTTGGCTATCTAGAAAACACAAAATAAAAACCAGTGGAAATTCATATAGTAAACCGCTGAGTAGAATTAAAAAAACTTCAACTTTTAGGCCTTGACGCATAATGCGTGTAAAAAATTGCATATGTCTAGAAAACTGGATTCAGGAAAATATTTCTAGAAAAGTGTTTAACTGGGAATTTTAGAATATTTCAAGAGTGAAATTTTCCAGAAATTTCTTCTTTATTGTACACTGCTGAAGTGATTAACCGGCCCCCTCTTATCCGGCCACTTTACCCGCTCGTGGGCCTATCCGGCCACCTTTTCCCAAAATTTTTGTTGCCAATCCCGCCCACGCACTGAGGGTTCACCCGGCCACCTGGGGTTTATCCGGCCGTTTTTGGAAGGTGAAAGTGGCCCCATAACCCCTAAAGCACTGTATCTGATTATCAGATTCTGATATAGAAGTCCATGAAATCTAAGATTAAAAACTGTAACGTTTTCAGATAATGGCGACATTTAGTACATTTTGATGTGATTTCGTCAATTTTGAAACTGCGTTAATTTTTCTTAGATTACATCTGGTACATCTCCTGTGAAATTTTTCTTCTTTTCAAACCGTAAACCCAAAGGGCTTGAGCAAAATTAGTCTTAGAATTATTTTACATAACATGTTGGCAGCGGTTGCGTTACCGTTTTATTTGCGGATAAGCGTTGATGTAATCGCAATTACGTGGTAACCACATTTGGTGTACCAAATGTAGGTCGGTTTGTTCGATCCAATTAAATTCCATGTCCGCGATGAACCTAAAATACGTGGATAGTTTTCATTCTTGTCTGACTGTAGCCCAACATTTTAAATTATAAATTATTCATTATAGGTACACCCCCTGCGCCGTTATCGGGTCAACATTTTGAGGACAAATTTTGATCCGATAACGGATTTTGACTCGATAAAGGGTGACCCGATAACGGCGCAGGGGGTTATAGTATAAATTAGAGTCCCTACCTCAAAATCGTTACAATTTGTGGTTCAAAAAATCGTAACCATTTTGAGTCATGACGTCAATTCGTAACGATTTTGAGGTAGGGATTGTATACTATTATCTGAAGTTTGATTTATTTTTTAATTTAAAAAAGTTTTCGTCAGTTTTGGCCAATGAACTAAGCATATGTGGATATTTTTCATTCTTGTCTGACTGTAGCCCAACATTTTCCCTTTTATTACAATCGGAAAAATGAACTTGAAATGTTTACCGCTGGTGGTAAATCTAATTTAGGTTTTCAATCCAAAAAAAACAGTTTAAAAGGCTCAACCACCAAAACCAAAAAAGTCATGCAGAACATCACCTATGTGTTGTTCACCCCAAAAAATCCTCTTTTAGCCTCAAAATCAAATCTCATGAGCAAATGAACATAATTGAGTATAAATGTGATTTAAAAAGTTTTTTGGAGTAAGGCTAAGTTTTATTTTTGTTGTATCTAGACTGTATATACTGTGTGTCGACGCTTAGAATGACGTGATGACTCCAAAATAACGTTGAATAGGATATACAAATTGGCTAAATCGCGTCACTTTTAGCACCCACATTCGGTATATTTATAATGATTAAATCGGAACAAAATATGCACTTCTTTACCCCGCGCCTACGCCTACGCTTCTTTTGGCCGTCTTTTCGATTGGTTTTCGTCTTTTAGCCACGTAAAACGTGCCAATGAGTTATTGGCAATGACTTACCGTGTAGCTTGGAATGTCGTTTTCAACCTACGCATTAAAAAAATGTTCAAAAATTGATAAAAAAGTTCTTAAAAGGTTGTTCAAAAAATTTAAAAAAAATGGTTTACAAATTGTTAAAATAATGGTTAAGATTTTCCATAAGATTTTTTAACATACACCACGGTGGTGTCACCACCTACCTGCTTAAAGTAAAAGTCATTTTATCCGCCTACGCACTACCTGTTTTAAGTAACACTTCCACTTTAAGTAAAAGTGTTTTGTTCCATTTTTGGGTTTCCTTTAAGCATATAGGTCGAACTATTACTATAAGTAGGTAGTGCGTAGGCGGAGAAACTGACTATACCTTTAAGCAGGTAAGTGGTGTAAATTAATGAACGCGAAACATTTCGTGATTTTAGTAGTTTTAAGATTTTTCACATTTTCGTGAATTCAGATCAGGAGCCCTTGCCTTCTGAAAGTTATGATGAATACGCGTCTTTAAAACATATCGTGAAAAAGTCGCAGGCACAATTCAAAAGTTAACTTGAGTATTTACTTTGAAAAGCTTCCAAAGCTTATCGAGCTAAAAACACATTGACACAAGAAAAAATTACGCAGAAAAATGTTGTTAGGAAGTCTTTTGATTATTCTCCGTCCATTTTGGTTTCCGTCGATTGTCTCAAGCCGCCGCACAATTACACGCGTCTTCATTCAATTCATTTGTTCCCCATTTGTTCCCAGGGCGATTTTTTGAAATCGTCTTTACTAATAGCATACTTTCAAAATTACAAAAAAATCACGAAGTGTTATCCGTAAGATGGCTGTAAATCTAAAATAGTGAACTATCATGGCAATTTTGATAATTGTTCACAATAACAACTTTACATGTGCATAGCGCATATAAATTGTATTATCATACGCTTTATGGAATTTGTCTCGAAATTGTATTTCAATGCTTTCTACGACATTTTTTTTTTGAAATTGTCTTCTATACAGTCAGGATCTCTAGATGCGCTCTCGCTAGATGCGCTCTCGCTAGATGTGCATGTCTCTCTAGATGTGCATTTTTTTTACGAAAATACCTTTAGTGAAAACTAGTAATACTTGTAAATACCTCTATTTTATTTGACAAACGCCCTTAGAAAAGTGGTCATATTTTCCGCGAGTACCGCCTGAAGTGCACGTTTTTTGAAACAAAAAAATGCACATCAAGAGACCCCAGATTGTAATAAGAAAATTTTCAACTTGGAAAAAACGCATTATTTCTCTTTTTACCTCACCGATTGGCATTTTTAAATTAATAACTCAAACTTATCGCCTAGGTTGCATAAGCCGAGTGATCCGCAAATGGTACCAGTTCATATCGTTCCCGGCTTGGGAGTTAATCTTGTAAATTATTAAAACACGGCAAGTAATAATCCTCCCGACTGGTTGTCAAGGGTTGACATGCGCATTCAATATCGTCTCGACTAATCCCGCCGGTCTCTTCTCAGACTAACTTGGACCTCCCTTGTCGTAACATTTTTATGACACGTTTTTAAATTTCACAAATTCACCTCATTTTTTTAATTGAGAAAACGAGAAAAAATTATTAGCTTGATAATCCAGATAATAATCTATTTTTGTATTTATTATCGGTTTTTCTTCAATGTCAAAAAATAAAATCATTAAAAAATTATTAAACTTTTTAATGGTCTAAAAATTGTTTATAATTTTTTATGGTCTAACAATTGTTATAATTTTTAATTGCCTAAAAATGTTTAAATTTTTAATGGTCTAAAAATTGTTAATGATCTAAAAAATTTTAATGATCTAAAAATTGTTAAAATTATTTATAGTTTAAAAATTGTTATAATTTTTTATGGTCTAAAAATTGTTATAATTTTTAATGGCCTAAAAATGTTAAAATTTTTAATGGCCTAAAAATTATTAAAATGTTCTTTTTTAATTGGCAAACCATTTGAAGAAAACAAAAATTATTTTATAAGTGTAAAAAAAGTTTGAAGAATTGAAAAAAAATTTTTTTTTCAAATTGATTTAAAAAATATTTGACAAAAGGTAACAAAAATTGTCAAAATAAATTGTTAAAAATTTTGTTGTTTTTAAATGTTAAAAAAAATGTTTTAAAAATACTTAACATGCGCAATCAATATGATTTCGACTAATCCGGCCGGTCTGTTCTCAGAGTAACTTAGACCTCCCTTGTCGTAACATTTTTATGACACGTTTTTTAATTTGACAAATTCACCTCAGATGCATTATATGCTGTTGACACCACTTCATATTCTGCCGCGGTCAAGACTACTTTTTTTGCTAAAACCACTAAAACGGTAAAATATATTTAATTAAACTCGATAAATAAAGAAAGAATGGATATTTTCATTTGATCCAACTTCACGTGGTTAATATCATTAGGCACCGGTGAAACTAGGAGTGTTCGCAACAAAATAGTTATCCCTTGAAAATCATTTTCTTTCTGATCAAAGGAACTAACAAAAAACGCTTATTTCGAAAATAAAAAAGTATCGGGCGATTTTTAGAAAACCAGTTCTATGACTGCAAAGGGTGCCCGATAACTGCAGAGTGCGAACTTATAAATATCGGCGTTTCTAGTTTGTTTGTCTGAAAAACACGGGCTATGACAACACGAGCAGAAAAAATGTGAAGGGTACTTTCGCGACCATTTGTGGTCGCGAAAAAAACCCGTTTATCAGTACTTTCACGACCATACCATTTGGTCGCGAATCGTTAAAAGATAGTTTCGCGAAACCTCACCCAAAGCGCACTTTCGCGACCATGTGGTCGCGAAACGATCTTTTGGACAACGATTCGCGACCAAATGGTGTGGTCGCGAATGTACTGATAAACGGGGTTTTTTCGCGACTATAAATGGTCGCGAAAGTACACCACTCCGAAAAAAGGCCTGATAATGAGCTGACCTATAACTGCACCGGGAGTCAAGTTTTTACCGATCTTGGACCGTCCACGCATTTCTATAATTGAAATTTAAGCGAAATGCGTGGGCGGGTTTGACAAGTACAGTGCTCCCTCCCTTAAGTACCGCGCCCTTAAGTGCCGCCCTTAAGTGTCACGTTTTTTTTTTCAGTTTGATTGACAGTTTAATTGACATCATTTTCTTTTTAAATGTGATTTCAACGTCATAAAATTATCATTTTGGTTGGTCAAATTTTCATGTTGACCACCCTATTAAAACTGGTTTCGTAATTTTTGTGGCGCATCTTATGTTATTAATTACGATGTGCGATATTTTTTAATCTGCCGAATTAGTTTTTTTTTTCGCTCCCATGAGAACCATTTGCTTAAATTTGTACAAATAAATATTAAATATTATTTTATATCTCTCGTTGACCTCAATCTGATACATTTATATAATATTAAATGGTGTCAAATTGAAACATTAGACAGATTTAGCACGCGAGCGAACGTACAGTGTGGTTTTTAGAACTAGATACAGTTTTAAACGTTTTCTTGTAACGTAAGTTTTCCTCCAGACTTTTGCAGGCCTAAATATACATTGTCATACAGTACTAATCCTCAATTGGGCATTTTTGTGTTTTCGAAAACCGACCCTTATCTGGCGAACCGACCCTTATTTGGCGTACACAGAATCACAATGAAAATATGTTTTTTGCATTTTATTTTTATTTTATTTATTTTAAGACTAAATTAGAGATAAAAACTAATTTAATTTAATTATGTCGATAAGCGGACAAAAAAATAGTAAAACATATCCGTAAGTGTCAATGTTAAAATCAGCGACCCTTATTTGGCGGAATAATATTTTTCTCGGAAAAAAACTTCCCTTATTTGGCGCGACCGGCCCTTATTCGGCAAACGCGACCCTTATTTGAGGGGCCCTTATTTGGCAACCCCCTGTAAGTGTTTCCAAACCTCCCATGACAATTTTTTTAATGGGTAACTGTAACAACAACTGTAATATAAGTAGTTTCGTTATCTTAGATACATGTGTGGGCCTGAAAGTTTACCTAGTTATTAAGTTGTCAAGTCACAGTAAACGGTACATTCAAAGTAACGGCCAATTTGAGGAAAATTATCTAGTTGTTCCCATTTTATACAAACTGCTTATTTTAACTCTCAGGGGAAGGATTTTTTGGAACCCGTAGGGGGAAAATGCGTGAATAAACACGCACTTAAAAAATTCACAATAATTCGCAATAATTCGAAAAAAAAACTGGTAAAGCCAAGTTGTAGAGCTCGTCAAAATACGTCGAGCTGATTATTCAGAAATTGATCTGGACCACCAGGGCCCCCTAGAGAGCCGTTTGAAATCTACAACCTACGCAAAAAACAGCGTCAATTGAATTTTCTCTAAAAGTTGTGGGGGTCACCAATACCCGTTTTGCCCTACGGGGTCTCCATATGCCTTAAATCGACCAAAAAACAAGTTGCGTGTCTATATACACGCACTTCCCCCTGGGAGTTAAAATGAATTTTCAAATTGTTCTTGAAAAAATTGAATTATGGAAACTTATTATTTTTTTTCGACTCTAAAAAGGTTCGTCTTGGCAATGTAATAATTTATGTTAATTCTTTGTCAGAAACGATCGTTCACGACGACGCCGGATTTATTTGTTTTTTGAGCCAAGACTTCTGGGTTTCACGTTAAATCGCATTTAAGCCCGTTTTATTCTGGGGGTGTTCGGATAAGCGCTATGCCCAAAAAAAATCTATAAAAATAGTTCTTTGACTACAAATCCAGGTTACAAAGGAATATTTCCATTTTGACCAGTCGTGTTTTGAATAACTACCTTGGCAATTTTTCATTATTAACTGTCCTGCGCCACCATGAAATTGTAAGTGTCGTGCGCCATATGGGCCAAATATGGACCACTCGCGTTTCATCATTACAGCGAAACTACTTGGCCGATTTCAAAAATTCTAACGAATTATTAAACTTTCATATGTCGTCTTAATTTTTTATATTTATATATAAATCAAAATTTTTAACTAAAGGTGTTTTTCAAGCATTCACAAAACGTGAGTATATTGAGATATATGTAGCCCTTAATCCTGTCGAGAAGGAAAACATAACTAAAAATTATAAAAATACCGTGTACCTAGACATTAAATGTCGTCTTAATAAAAAGATTAAATTTTTTAATGATGAAAAAAGTTAAAAAAATAATAATATGTTCCATACCGACACTTTAGGTATTTCTTAGATATACGTATAAATACAGAAAACAAAAATTATAGGAACATGTAATCAAATTGGCCTACAGAAGAGGGGTTGGTTATAAGGTCAAGGTCTAAAAAACGGACTTGACTTTAATGCACTTTGAAGAAACAGACTTGACCTTATAACCATAAGAAAAAAATTCGACCACTAAAATTTTTTTTCGCCATAAGTCCTTCGTGTTGGGCAAAAAAGTTCAAAAGACATTATTATAAAGTTATCCAAATTAAATAAATTTACACTATACGGTTGGGTACTTTTTGTGCGGTATGAGCCCGATGGGTTAATGCAGAAAAATATTTAATAATTAAACAAACGTGAATTCGGTGCTTAATTCATAATCCGTTGGCCGTTTCACTCTAACGTTAACCGTTAACGAGTAATACTGATTAAAAGTGCCGATGGGCCAAATCTGGCCCATATGGCGAACGACAGTTAAGAATAACAATTTGCGATGTGCGCAGCGTATAGAAAGTGTATTCCAAGACGTTTATGACATATGTCTCTAGGTTCTATTTAATGCTTCAAATTCATAGGAGACGTATGGGAATATTATTTGTATACCGGCATTTACACTGGTAAAACACCAATTGAATTGAAACAAAGTACAATCGAAATAAAGTCTGACTGCAATTATGTAAAAAAAAGAAAATGTTATTTTCTTTGAAAAGAAATTGTTTTTTCGTCGATTCAAGGCATATGGAGGCCCCGTAGGGCAAAACAGGTATTGGTGACCCCCTCAACTTTTCGAGCAAATTCGATTGACGATGTTTTTTGCGTAGGTTGGAGATTTCAAGCAGCTCTCTAAAGGGCCCTGATGGCCCAAATCAATTTCTGAATAGTCAGATCGACGTAGTTTGACGAGCTCTACAACTTGGCTTTACCAGTTTTTTTNATTTTTATTTGTTTTTGTTTTAGTTTATCATTTTTTGAAAAGCCAATGAACCGGCCTTATTAATTTTATATTAAAAAAATATAATATATAAATTAGTTAGCGCGTAATAACTATCCCAAATAGTAAGGCAGAATTCTGCCTGATCGGTTAGAGGGACTTACGCTATACGCTTCGGTTAGAGGGAGTTAAATCGCATTTAAGCCCGTTTTATTCTGGGGGTGTTCGGATAAGCGCTATGCCCAAAAAAAAATCTATAAAAATAGTTCTTTGACTACAAATCCAGGTTACAAAGGAATATTTCCATTTTGACCAGTGTTGTTTTGAATAACTAGCTTGGCAATTTTTCATTATTAAGAATAACAATTTGCCATGTGCGCAGCGTATAGAAAGGGTATACCCGGACGTTTATGGCATATGTCTCTAAATTCTAGTTAATGCTTCAAATTCATAGGAGACGTATAGGAATATTATTTGTATACCGGCATTTACACTGGTAAAACACCGATTGAATTGAAACACAGTACAATCGAAATAAAGTCTGACTGCAATTATGTAAAAAAAAAGAAAATGGTATTGTTTTTGAAAAAAAATTGTTTTTTCGTCGATTCAAGGCATATGGAGGTCCCGTAGGGCAAAACAGATATTGGTGACCCCCTCAACTTTTCGAGAAAATTCGATTGACGATGTTTTTTGCGTAGGTTGGAGATTTCAAGCAGCTCTCTAAAGGGCCCCGATGGCCCAAATCAATTTCTGAATAGTCAGATCGACGTAGTTTGACGAGCTCTACAACTTGGTTTTACCAGTTTTTTTGAATTATTGCGAATTATTGTGAATGTTTTTGTGAATTTTTGTGAAAACTCCTTCCCCCTGAGAGTTAATTGGATAATNAAAAAAGACTGTTTATAATAATGTTACTAGTAATTACTATAAAACCTATGTTCAGTTATGTTAACAGAAGACAAAACAAAATTCCGTTAATGTCAGTTATGGCACTAACATCCTATAGTACAAAGTTTGCTATAAACACAACATGTAAAAAAAAAAATTCAAAAAAGTATGAACATCCCTAAAAATGGTATTAACGTTTATTTTCTAGATGAGCGCGATCGAATTCAAAAGAAAACGTTCACAAAATGGTGCAATCAACACTTGCGAAAAGTAAGTAAGCCAGAGGGCGAACAGAATGAAGGCGAGCGTGTAAGGGTTAATAAACGAAACACACTAAGTCTCACAGGGGATGAAGAAAATAGTGAGTCACAACAACAGACTGCCGATGAGCACTCTGATGATGAGTCATTGGTAAGATAACACGTGACCTTATGTACACGTGACGGTGCTATTTATTAGGTGCATATATGATATATTTTTGGTGCTATTTTGGTGAATTTTTGTAGCAAAAATACAAAAAATATAAGAATTGAGATAAATTGACAAAAAATAACTTTTAGTGTTGAAATAACTGGCCGGGTATTCAAGTTAACTCACAGGGGGAAGTGCGTGTAAATAGACACGGAACGTGTTTTTTCGTCGATTTAAGGCATGAGGCCTCGTGGGGCAAAACGGGTATTGCTTACCCCCCTCAACTTTTCGAGAAAATTCGATTGACGGTGTTATTTTTTGTGTAGGTTGGAGTTTTCAAACAGCTCTCTAGGGAGCCCTGGTGGCCCAAATCAATTTATGAATAGTCAGATCGATGTAGTTTGACGAGCTCTACAACTTGGCTTTACCAGTTTTTTTTGAATTATTGCGAATTATTGTGATTTTTTTAAGTGCGTGTTTATTTACACGCATTTCCCCCTACGGGTTCCCAAAAACTCCCAAAAACAAGAGTTAATATACACAGGGTGCAAAGCTAGCCGTCCATTTTTGAACCAATTGNTCATTGGTAAGATAACACGTGACCTTATGTACACGTGACGGTGCTATTTATTAGGTGCATATATGATATATTTTTGGTGCTATTTTGGTGATTTTTTGTAGGAAAAATACAAAAAATATAAGAATTGAGATAAATTGACAAAAATTTAACAGTTATGTTAACACTTTTTGCGCACTTTTAGTGTTGAAATAACTGGCCGGGTATTCAAGTTAATATACACAGGGTGCAAAGTTAGCCGTCCATTTTTGAACCAATTGCAAATTTGCAAATTTTCATATTTCTAGAAACTTCTCTGGATAGTTAACTGCGCACCCTGTGTGTATATTTTGGAAAATTTGGACTGATCAAGACCGCCTCATTCAATCCACAATCGTTCCAAAGGTTAACGTGTCCATTTTGATTTTGAAAATAAAGAATTTAATTTTTCACAAACACTCATTATTTCGGATGTTAACATAAGTGGTGGATGTGGCGAAAGCGACACTTGAATTTCGATATTGAGTTAAAAAAAACGGGGGATTTGTCTTGAATTTTTGTTTTTCTTACTGTCAGATTGATACGTTCTTGTTTCGGCAGGATGAAAAAAAAAGTGTGAAATTCAAGTTCACAAACTGGTGATTGCGGCGGATTATCAAAAGGGGCTTCAAATCCAACTTCTAAAAAATATTTGGAAAATAAAGTTTCATATTTCGCAGCCTGAAACGATTTAATTATTTTTGCTTGGTGGTAAAAAAGCAGACTTATAACTTGTACACGCCACCGATTACAGAAAATTGGCCTAAAAGATAAGTAACGGTTATGCAACGTGAAATTTCCTTAATCGTGCACTTTTTTTTTGCCCAATTGTAAGCATTCAACTCATCCACGTTATTTTTGGCAATTTGGCGACCAGTAAAATAAAATTTCGAATAATTTGTGAAGATATTTAAGATAACTCCACTCTGTTAAGATAACGTCATGACTCAAAATCGTTACGATTTTTTGAACCACAAATCGTAACGATTTTGAGGTAGGGACTGTAGATACATTCCTTGCGCTGTTATCATGTAAACCGTTATCTTGCAGCTTTTTTTTTCAGCGAAGTTGCAACATAACAGCGCACGGGGTGTAAATCGTTTCGGGTTGTATGTACAATACAATATTTCGAGTTCGAATTTCAAATCAAAAATTGCCAAATTTTCAAAAGTTTACGTGAAAAATATTAAAACTGCCATCATTTAGAACCGTCATTTTATAATTGATCAACCTAAATGAATTTTTTGGTGAAAAAGAAAAGCCGTTTCTTTTTTCATAAATGTCAAAATAAATGCATTTGGCGTGGATTGAAATAAAAACATATATCTTTTTGACACCATGGCTGTAATCACGATTACACTCCCTAATTATCTTGACGAATTACATTTAAATATACGTGATCTTTTTTTCCGATAAGTACGATCAAGTTTTAAGCAGTAGGTAGAAACTTAATAATATGCTTGATGCGACAAATACTTGTTTTTTGAAATATTTTCCAGCGTGCGTTACAGTTTTTAAACGCAAACTCAGTTTTTTGAAGATCATAAAAAATATATAAATAATAGACAAGGTGTAAAGTTAAGCTGCAAAGGCTGGGTGGGATGATTTTTCATCCTTTCAGACAATCTTTGATAATTTGGAAATAGAATTAGGCTGTGCGCGGTTATTTTCATTTATTTTTGTTATTTTAATAAATGATAGCGATAAAAATAGTTCAAAAATAAGGTGTTGATTTTAGTTTAATTTTGATCTCCTGAAGTATTATTTACTACGCTTGAAATTTCAAATAAATATATCCTATTACCCCCTTAATTCTCTCTCCTCCAATATTTAACCGCTTGTGATTGGCCCGTCTCCACAAGCACGTGATTTTTAAACTATTACGACACGAGCTTTAGAAAATAAAGGGGCTGAATATTATGTTTAAAAGATTTCAAATCAAATAAATAAGAAATAAATAAATAAAAAAAAATCAAAATTAATCAACTTTTTTGTTCAATAAATTGAAGGTTAAATTTAAAAATTTTAGATTATTGGCAATAATAGCAACAATTTATAAAAAATAGCATTTCATAATAATTCATAACAATTTGCTATTATTCGATGAATTTTTTTTCTAAGTTTTTTCGGGTGATTTTGATATAATTTTTGCGCAACACGCAAAAAAATCCGCTTTAAATTTATCGCGAACTAATTTTTATTTTAGTCTGGATCAACAATTGATGATTTGTACGAAGATTTGCGGGATGGATTTAAATTGCTTAGTTTGCTAGAAATTTTAAGTGGAACCCCACTGGTAAGTCGGCATGACAAAAAGGTATGAAGGCATCATTAAGTATTTTCGGGTGGCACCTGTTCAATTCGAAAAAAACGGTACAATTCGGATAACGACAACGCGCCTAAATGTACTTTTCGAAAATAAATTGGTGATAACAACTGGTGAAAATTTTAGACAACGGCGATAATCGGAGATTCCGATTTGAAAAATATAAAAATAAATAAAAACTACATGGTGTTAACAGCTTATTGAAAATAAGAAAAGTGTTATTTTTAATTTTTTTCTGGAATTTGTTTGAATGTATGTGAAGTCCGATTTTTAAGTTACGTTTTAAAGTCAGATTTTTTAAAGCAGGCTAAAAATATTTTTTTAAAATATTTATTCATATATTTTGAAGTTTTAATATCGGATATTTGATGTGAAAATTTTAAAAATATGAACTTTGATTTAGAAAAAATTTATATGAAATAACTTATTTGACATTTTTATTTCGAACAACAGCTAGAAGAATAAACAAATTCATAAAAAAGATATTAAAATTCAGCATGAAACGTTCCTTTCTAAATTTTATGTTTACCAAAATCGTACTTTTTGGCCAACAAACATAACAATATTTTTTGAAAAAATAAGAAAAGCGAACACTTTGAACAGATTTTGTTGTTTTTGTGTTCAAGATCAGATGGGTGAAAGTGTCTCAACATAAACAACAAAATTTGCAAATTTTGCTCTTTTCTAGATGCACTGGTATGTTATGCTCAGGCTTGACTTTGACCAAAATTTCGAGTATCTACCTATNTCAACAATTGATGATTTGTACGAAGATTTGCGGGATGGATTTAAATTGCTTAGTTTGCTAGAAATTTTAAGTGGAACCCCACTGGTAAGTCGGCATGACAAAAAGGTATGAAGGCATCATTAAGTATTTTCGGGTGGCACCTGTTCAATTCGAAAAAAACGGTACAATTCGGATAACGACAACGCGCCTAAATGTACTTTTCGAAAATAAATTGGTGATAACAACTGGTGAAAATTTTAGACAAGGGCGATAATCGGAGTACCCGATTTGAAAAATATCAAAACAGATAAAAACTACATGGTGTTATTGAAAATAAAAAAAATTGTTATTTTTTTTTCTGGAATTTGTTTGAATGCACGTGAAGTCCGATTTTAAGTTACGTTTTATATTACGTTTTTAACTTACGTTTTAAAGTTACGTTTTTAAGTTACGTTTTTAAGTTACGTTTTTGAGTTACGTTATTTAGTTACGTTTTTTAATTACGTTTTTAAGTTACGTTTTTAAGTTACGTTTTAAAGTCACGTTTTTAAGTTACGTTTTTAAGTTACGTTTTTGAGTTACGTTTGTTAGTTACGTTTTTTAATTACGTTTTTAAGTTACGTTTTAAAGTTACGTTTTTTAGTTACGTTTTTTAATTACGTTTTTAAGTTGCGTTTTAAAGTCAGATTTTTTAAGCAGACTGTTAAGGGAGATTTTGAAATTTTATTATCGGATATTGATGTGAAAATTTTAAAAATATGAATTTTGAGTTAGAACAAATTGAAATTTAAAAACTTATTTGACATTTTTATTTCGAACAACAGCTAGAAGAATGAACAAATTCATAAAAAGGATATTAAAATTCAGCATGAAACGTTCCTTTCTAGATTTTATGTTAACCAACATCTTACTTTTTGGCCAACAATTATATGAATATTTTTGAAAAAAAGGCAAAGCGAATAGTTTGAACAGATTTTGTTGTTTTTGTGTTCAAGATCAGATGGGTGAAAGTGTCTCAACATAAACAACAAAATTTGCAAATTTTGCTCTTTTCTAGATGCACTGGTATGTTATGCTCAGGCTTGACTTTGACCAAAATTTCGAGTATCTACCTATTTTACAAAAACAAATTTGTGTCGTGAATTGAGCTAGTAAGGGATAAAAAATAATCAGAAAATTTTATAACATTACTATTATTGGACGTCCCATGAAAAAGTGGATTGTTGGTTCATAATTCGATTTTTTCTCAGCTATAACCAGTTACCTAATAAACAACATTGAACTTCAAAAACCTATAAAAAAGTGGAAAAAAGTGTGTGTGTTATGTTCTTAATAAAAGTATCACGATAGCTTTGTTCACAATAAATACTGGGAAATATATCGTTTGTCGAAGCTATGTCTGATAGCATTGAAACCAGTTTTATATCATTTTAAACTCAATTTTGGTATCACCGCGTCAGTCANAAAAAATTTATATGAAATAACTTATTTGACATTTTTATTTCGAACAACAGCTAGAAGAATAAACAAATTCATAAAAAAGATATTAAAATTCAGCATGAAACGTTCCTTTCTAAATTTTATGTTTACCAAAATCGTACTTTTTGGCCAACAAACATAACAATATTTTTTGAAAAAATAAGAAAAGCGAACACTTTGAACAGATTTTGTTGTTTTTGTGTTCAAGATCAGATGGGTGAAAGTGTCTCAACATAAACAACAAAATTTGCAAGTTTTGCTCTTTTCTAGATGCACTGGTATGTTATGCTCAGGCTTGACTTTGACCAAAATTTCGAGTATCTACCTATTTTACAAAAACAAATTTGTGTCGTGAATTGAGCTAGTAAGGGATAAAAAAATAATCAGAAAATTTTATAACATTACTATTATTGGACGTCCCATGAAAAAGTGGATTGTTGGTTCATAATTCGATTGTTTCTCAACTTTAACCAGTTACCTAATAAACAACATTGAACTTCAAAAACCTATAAAAAAGTGGAAAAAAGTGTGTGTGTTATGTTCTTAATAAAAGTATCACGATAGCTTTGTTCACAATAAATACTGGGAAATATATCGTTTGTCGAAGCTATGTCTGATAGCATTGAAACCAGTTTTATATCATTTTAAACTCAATTTTGGTATCACCGCGTCAGTCACAGCTCCGACACAGTATATTTATTTATATGTATGCATACCCTAATTTAAATCACTCGAAAATGACAACATATGAAGGCAAAGATGAGACAAGTTGCCGAGGCCGCCTGTTGCATAATTACGTTACAACAAAAATAAACTTAACAACATTCTTTTTATGTTTTCGTTCGAGTGGCGAATTATTAACGTTTTAAAACACTGCCGAATCCATGACATCATTCCGCGGCATTGTAACATAAAATTACTCTAATGATTTTTTTTTTATTTTCATAAAAAATTTCGATTTAAACTAAATGTTCATGTAGTTTGAAGGAAAAAATGATACAAAAACCAAGAAATGTTAAACATGTGACAAGGAATTTAGTATGAACTGATTGGTGTATGAAATCAAAAACACGGTTAGTTAAGAATTGATGAATATTTTTTTAGAATACAGTAGGTTGCTATACTTCATGTTCAAGCTCCTTTCTTGAACATGAACTTGAGTTCCTGAAATTCTTTTTTTCGTATTTTTCGAACTAAAAAAGCGAAAATTTTTGGGTAATATGTATTATATGTTACGTAATTTTTAAGATGTTACGTAATATTCAGGCCCGGATGTTCAAGGCTTGAACTAAACATTTTCGAAAATTGATCTGACTTTAAAATTTTATTTAGTCTTCACAACTTTGGCAACGTGACTTTTCCCGAAATACATTTTAGGAAATAAGATAACAAACTTTTTTGAAATAAAGCTCCCGGAAGTTTCACAAAAAAATTTCCTTTAACTCCCAGCGGGAGTGCGTGTAAATAGACACGCAACGTGTTTTTTCGTCGATTTTAGACATATGGAGGCCCCGTAGGGCAAAACGGGTATTGGTGACCACCGTCAACTTTTCGAGATAATTCGATTGACGGTGCTATTTTTTGCGTAGGTTGGAGATTTCAAACAGCTCTCTAGGGGGCCCTGGTGGCCCAAATCAATTTCTGAATAGTCAGATCGACGTAGTTTGACGAGCTCTACAACTTGGCTTTACCAGTTTTTTTGAATTATTGGGACTTAATGTGAATTTTTTAAGTGCGTGTTTATTTACACGCATTTTCCCCCTACGGGTTCCCAAAAACTCCTTCCCCCTAAGAGTCAAAAATGTTTTTCCGACAAAATTTTATAAAAGGCTAGTTTATTTTCAAAAAAACGTTTTTAGATAGGTTTCTTGTGCAAATTCTTTTCTTTTTGATTTTTTTTTTGGCAACCGTCTTCTCAAAAAGGCCGCGGTGCCAAAGTATATTTCCACGTTTTACTCAAACATCCAGTTTGGAGCAACCCAAAGTGATTTTAAAACCGGAAATGATTCAATAATGGGCGTAGCGGTCTACTAATCCAAATACTGTAAGATGTTCCTCCCATCATCCGTTTTCGACCTTTTTTGAAAGAATTTTTTTTTTNAAAGAATGTTTTTCAACATTAAACAAGGCGCTTCCGTAACACTCGCATTCAATACGAATTCCAGAAAGAACATTTTCAAAAAAGGGCAAAAAAACAACATAATCATCGCAAGAATTTCAAGTATCCATTTTCGGGGTTAAAATGTTAAAACCAAATTTCAAGCTGCAATTTCTTCAAGTATCCACTTTGGTACGAAAAATATGCCGAAATCAGTTCTTATCCAAATTATGAAACATAATTTTGAAAGTAAAAAGAAAAGAATAATCACGGTCAAGTTTTAGATGCTTTTTTTTTGAGAAAAGATGCTATAATATTTTTTTGGCCGGAATTTGCATTTTTTGCAAGATTTTCTCGAAAACCCTGTGATGCAAAACTTCATTTTTATAGAAATAGATTTTTTGTGAAAAGTGGGCAATTTTAGATTATTCAAAATAAGATTTCTAGAATATTTATGATAAAATTTCTAGATTTTTCGAAATGGTCGCCAAATCTGGTTTTTAACCATTGAAGAGTCGCTTATGACGATTGGGCTGAGGTATGGCGACCACTTTTTTAAGTGGAAAAATAATGGCTGCCAAACCTTGTCTAAGACACCATTTGGCGACCATTTGGTTGTCAAATCATGTTTTGAACAACAATTGGCGACCAAATTTGTGGTCGCCAAAATACTCATTAACTTTTTTGACGACCAAAAATTGGCTGCCACAGTACTCTTCACCCTAAACTGCCGCTTTTTAAAAATTTAAAAATAATTCGAAACAATAATTAATTGCGCGCAGCAGTTAATTTAACATTAATACGGGAAATACAGATAAAAAGTTAAACGTTTTTGAAAGATTGGTCTGGATAAATTCCCTTTTAAACATGCCTTGAAAAAGTCTTGCAAAAAACGCCAAATTCCATAAAAATATTTGTACAACTTTGAATTTTTATTATTGTTTCTAATAGCGTAGAGCAGGTGAAGCAAAAGGACCAAGAATGTTCATGGTACGACAACAGTGTGTGTTGTGCTTTCAATTTTTTCTTGCGTTTTTTACAATTTTTCTCCCATTTTAACTTCTGTTAAAATATTTGCCAATGCGCTGGATTTATATCGTTACGATTTTTTTTTTTCAAATCTTAAAATTGATTTTATGTACTTTTTAACGGCGTTTGGAAGAAAATACACATTTCTGCGGACGTCGAAAAGTTACAAAATTTTTTTTTTGAAAATAAATCGCAACGACCAGAGCACATTAAACTCGAGTGCAAAATTTGCTGTGTATTTTGGACTAGAAAATGGTACTTTTTTGTTGATGTTGACCAAGTGGATTATATTTCTCATTGGTGCGTCATTTATTCTGAAAAATATCTAGAATTTATGTCGAAAATTATCTTGAATATTATCTAGAATATTATCTAGAATATTATCTAGAATATTATCTAGAATATTATCTAGAATATTATCTAGAATATTATCTAGAATATTATCTATAATTTATCTAGAAAGTTACCTAGAGTATTATCTAGAATATTATCAAGAATATTTTCTTGAATATTATCTAAAATATTGTCTAGAATATTATCTAGAATATTACAGTCGTGGAAGCGAGAACGTAACAAGCGAGAACGTAACAGTTTTTGACAAGTGAAAGTGTTACGTTCTCGCTTACACGACTGTATCTAGAATTTAGCTAAAAAATAACCTAGAGTATATTCTAGAATATTATCTGGAAAATTATTTGGAACATTATCTAGAATATTATCCAGAATATGATCATTAATATTATCTAGAATATTATTCAGAATTTTATAAAAAAAATTAATATTAAGAATTATAATAAGAAGTTATAAAAAATGTCTTTTCAGAAAATCGACTTGAACAACCTAGTTTTTAACGA
>SCLG01000458.1:66520-86467 GCA_004367875.1 Oikopleura albicans | reverse complement strand
AGTTATACGAAAAAAAATTTAACCAATAGAGGGCTAATTGGGTCAGTACGCGGTAATTGAGCAACACGGTTTTCTCATTTTGTGCAAAATTATTATGATAAATATCTTATTCTAGATAAATTTATCATGTTTAATAAATATGGCTTTTCCAAATCGTACTTACCACAATAGTGTTGTGTGCAAAACATATTTTTGCTTTGAAAAAAAAGCGAGGAAGGAAAACATAATATACAGTCGTGGAAGCGAGAACGTAACACTTTCGTTTGTCAAAAACTGTTACGTTCTATTTCGTTACGTTCTCGCTCGTTACGTTCTCGCTTCCACGACTGTAACCAAAATACAAGTATATGCAGGATTCGGTGAACCCCGCTCTCACTCGGAATATTACGGATGTTAACCCATGAGTGACCTTGAGCGTCAACTATGGTAATTAATTAAACGCATGCGGTCATCAAAGATTATAAAATATCATGAAACAGGTCCATGTTAATATCTTGCTCAGGTCCTTAATTGGTCCACATTTGTTTTATGTCATGTTTAAAATATTTTTATATAAAGAACCTAATTTTTAGCATATGTTCATGTAAGGTCATCAAGTTATGAATTCGGTGACCAGTACACAAAAGGACAACGCCTCTCTTGCGTGCTGATTGGCCAATGCAATTTGAACGCTCTCTCGCCTTAGGCCAAATGCCTCACTTTTTTTTTAGATTTAATGGTTCCCGAATTCATCAAGTGACAATCTTACAAGTTGAATTTTGAAAAATGAATTTTGCGCCATAAACACAAGCACTTTTCTTTCGGACCGGGCGAAGCGTTTATGAGATATGATTTACCGGGAATAATTTTTAATATCCGAAAGAGCGGTTTCACTGATTTCATATTTGCGCATATACTTAAAAATTTGCCTAAAAATTCCCGAAAAATGAACAATTTTTTAGGCACGTGAAAAAGGCCGAAATCGAATTCATCGAGTTCAAAACGTCCAATTTGCGCTCGATTTCCTCAAAAAACGAAAGGTTCGTGAATATATTTTTGTTTTCTAAAATTTAGATACCGTGCATTCAAGCTAAAAGCGGAGCGATTTTCACGTAGGTTAAAACAACCTTCAAAGATTATGCATCTTTTAAATATTAATATTCCCGTGATGACTCCTGTCATTTTTAAACCTACGTGAAAGTCGCTCCGCTTTCACCTTGAATTCACAGTACAAAAATTGTATGAAATGCTTCTGTTAGGTTCGATTGGTTAATATCAGAGCGGAAGATATCGTGGATGGCAATCCAAAGCTGATTTTGGGTTTGATTTGGTCAATTATTCTACATTTCCAGGTATTTTGAGGCGCCCATTAGAGGCAATTTAATATTCCAGCTTTTTGCCGTTCGTTGAATTTTCTAATCGGAAAATTGTCACAAGATCAGTCAGACTGGCTATTGATAAATCACTCTTATAATTTATCTGAGTAACAAAGGTATGAATATGATATTCCAGCACCGATTAAATTAGTATCGAGCACAATCATTATAATGTGCAATTATTCCTATCAATCGTGTAATTATAGCCTTATACCGTGCGGCTCAGTAAATCTGTGCTTGGTTTTATTTTTTTTTGACACTCCAACACCGCGTGTGGTGAATTCTTGCTGTTGATTGGTTGGCGATTTAAATGCGTGGGATACTGGTGACCAATAAAGAAACCGTATTTTTGATAAAATACATTTCTAAAGCTAGTCCACCGTGACATATTGGGAAGAAACAGTAATAATGAGTCATATAATATGACTGATATATTACATGACTCATAATATAATATGAGTCATGAACAGAGATTTTTTTGTGCAGAATTATGTATGGGATTTTTTTTTATCTTTCATGACGACTTTTAGAGCTTATAATATTCAAACAGGATTATTGTGACAAATGAAAAATAAGTCGAAAAATTGACAGCATGAGGTATGCCATGTGAAAGGAAACAGTTTTGATCTTTTGTATATGATTCGAGTAATTACGAACTGCCCGAAAGACACATTTTGTAAACATTTTTATTGTTATTAACAAAAGCAAGAAACTATGAACATCATTGTCCTTTATTAGATTACGCCATGTTAGCATAAACGCTCTCAAATAATTGACCTTTTGTAACCTCAGACGGCCATTGAAATATATTTTTCCCACACGTAATAGAAAAATATTGAAATTGGCGGTTACTGTAGATGACGTTTTTGTCGCCATAATGACTGTCTATAGTACCATTGAGGGGATTTTGAGTAAAATTTGAGCAATTTTATCTTTAAAATTGCTCCGAAATTATGAGCCAATACGATCTTGATACGACGCAGTAAGTCGAAATTCCATATGTATTCATTACTTGCACGAAAAGGTTGAATATGGTAACACCCAATAAAATAAAATACACGCCTGCTCCGTTATTTTGCCGGTTTTTCGCTCATGCTAATATCGATTTAAGCAGTGCGCAATTATCTGACTTTTTATGGTGAGATTTGCTCGATAACTGCTTAGGGGGTTATATTATTGTAAAATAAGGGCCTTTACACAGGGTGCGCCTTTACACAACGGCGCGCCGTTAATAAGCAGCCTCAAATGAATAATCAACGCTGTACAATGGTTACCATTTATTACAGTTGTTACAGTTTTTTTTTACAAAATCATATTTGTCAGGTTTAGGTTTGGGCTAATTATTCCAATTGCTAAAATCAATCTTGTTATTTTGCGAAAATTAGTCCTTCGTGATTTTAATGCATTGAAATATTAGCTTTAGGTTCGTACAGTAGTGATTTTGGAATTTATTCCTTTATCGGGCTTACATTTTTGTACAGTATTCGTTCTTTAGTTATAGATTTTTCTAGATTGTTCCGATTGTCCCTCCCCGGAATATTCCCGTTTCCTTCAAGATTATTTAGGGAGTTCCTCAGTAGTTTCATTTCTTCAGCATGCGATTCTCGAAGACTTTCTACGGCACTCGAATATGCATCTAAACATTTTATTAAAAAAAATATTTTTCGAAAAATAAATTCCGAGTAAGACCTTTTCGGGACTCAAGTGCCATATAATCCGTAGTGGTACAAACGTGCAAACTTGCACTATGTCAAGATGATTTTTAACAAAAAAATTAGTTCCAATTCAATTTTAAAATTTGACTAGACCAGTGTTTCAGCAATTTTCGATTAAACAAGTTTATTGGCATTTTTGGCCGATTTAGGGCGTTTTGCGGAAATTTGCACATTTGTTCGCCCTGGGAGTTAAATACACATCAAAGTTTTTATCGGGATTTGAAATAAGCAACAAATTCAACCTAAAAATTTTAACCCTTAAAAATTTGGACAAATTTCTTGGTTCAGCAGAAATATTTAAAAAAAAACAACACCGCGGTCTATGAGAGCATTTTTTCCATGAATTTTTAGTTTTTTAGCGTTTTTTCGTAAACCTTTTTCACAAAAAAACAATCAATTTTGGACAGTTAACGATATAACTATTTATTATTTGTTAATTATTCGAAAAAACAATTTTTCCGCAAACTTTTGCCGAAAAATTTTGCTAAAAACTTTTCATTTATTTTCTCCCAATTTTTTTTTTTCATTTTATTCGTTTGTAATAAGTTCTTTTTGACCAACTTTTTGACGTTTTTTAAGTTCAAATTTTGGACAAGGGTTAACATTTGTAGGTTGAATTTGTTGTTTACTGAATTCAATTTCGGTATAATTTATAACTTACAATTTGAGTGTCTTTGCTGACTTGAATTTGTTTCTGATGGTCGGTTCCTGGAAGAACTTTGTCGGTTTTCGGTTAATTTTTTTGAATTTCTTGGTTTGAGACTTTGCCTCCTGTTAACGATACTACTTTTTGAAGGTGGTTTTTTACTTTGGCGTTTGTCGGTTTCCGGAACAATCATCCGGGCGCAACAACCACCCATTACAACAACCAAACTGATTTTCAAATGTTGCTCGAAAACAGTAACGAAAATTAAAGGTTCTAGAAATTTAATAACTAATAAGAATTTGTATAGAACTTATTTTGTTCATTGCAAATATTTATTGCAGACGGAGAGTCGTAATAATATAATTAATTTATAATTAATAATTAATATAAATTTACTATATGTCTACGCTGAAAATTTGGCGGACCGTAGAAAATTAAAAAAGTGCCAATAGTGGTTGCAAGCGTGAAAAAGTGACGGACATTATTCCGAAAAAAATATTTTAATTGCGTCAATTTTCAAACGAATTATACAGGGTAACCCAAAATTTTTTTGAAAACCTGCCGGTTAATGACAAATAGACCGGTTAATGGGGACATGCGTAGGCGGAAGACGGATTAGGTAATTTATGTTTCAACATTCGTCATTTTCACCGCTATAAGGTCAAGTTAGTTCTTTGAGCTATACACAGGGTAACCCATTAATCGGCACAATTGTTTTGTGAAAACCGACTGGTTAATAGCAAATAAACTGGTTAATGAGTACATGCGTAGGTGTTTTTGATGGAAAATTTTCGAGCAAAAAACTGCCGGTTAACGGCAAAGTGCCGGTTAATGGGGTGCCGGTTGATGAGTTACCCTGTGTATATATTATAATTCTATTATATTAACCTTAAAGGTTACAAGCTAACGAATAGTACCGAGTTTTGATTGACTGGCCAAAGAAGTTGAGATAAGTCATCACATTTTGTTTTTGGTTTTTCCTATAAGAATCGGATGCATTCAGATCCAATAAATTGTTGGGAATATTCATTAATTTAGCACTTAATCATATACAGTTGGTGACTAAACGAGTTGACACTTTCGTTTCCGATTTTGTTGTCAAAAACTGTCAACTCGTTAGGTCACTTTTGCCCCTTTTTGCCTATTTTTGCCCGAAAAACGGCCAACAACTGTCAACTCGTTAGGTCTTTGTCAACTCGTTAGGTGTCAACTCCTTTAGTCACCAACTGTATTACTAAAACAGTGTTAGCAATCTCCAAATGAAAATTACCGTTATTTTTATTTTTAATTCTGACGAGGTTCGTCTGAACTGTTGAGAGTTAAATTTAGTAAATTTGCCGCATAAAGTCTAATCACGTAAACTTGTTGGGTATAAATTACTTTCGGTATATTTTTTTGAGTATTAAAATGTAAAGCCACCACGACGCCATTTTTGATGTAAATTTTTCCACACAAGACATTAGACAGATCACCAACCTAGCTGTTTTTGCGTTTTTTTTTGTAATCTAAATATTTCCAAAATATGATGCGATTTGGTCAAACAAGAAATGAAACGATATTCGCACATGAGAATATTTTTTTCGCTATTTAATAATAAACACTTCAATTTATCGTTATTTTTCTTATTTTTAAATATTTAAATTAAGTTTTTAGTTTTAATTGCCGGCAGATTTTTCGATCTCATTGATAATTTGGGATACAGTCTTTGATTTAATTTGGATAGTTATACCGATAACATCCAAATGTCTTAAAAATGAGTTTATTCTTAACTGCGGTGCTCATATTGGGTAGTAAGCTGCCAACTTTCACTAAAGCTGTGAATAAACGGATAACTGTTTGTGATAAATCAAAACGGACAACGGGGTTTGACCGCATAAATAAATTCGGGAACTAATTGCATAACGTGTTTTTAACTTCAATTTCCGTCAACGTAGGTTGAAAAAAATGAATGATTAGCTTTTACATTATGTGGATCAAAATTTGGACCAAATTGGGCTATTTTATTGGATATCCTGATGAAGGGGAAAATTCAACCTACGTTGAAGCAAATTGAAGTTAAAAACGCGTTACGTAGTACATACTATGTACACACTCCTGGTCTGTTATTTTTTTATCTACGCTTCAAATCTAAATGGACGAATTATTACTATTTACTTATTGTTTAAAGAGAATAATACCAGTTTTTACAGAAAAGAAGCTTTATAAAAATATCCTGTATAAAAATATAAGATTTGTGTAAGCTTTCAATTTTAATTTCCCAAGAATTATGAGTGGTAACCCTATGCTAACTTTAAGTAGGTTTAAAGGCGCTCTCTGATTGGCTTGTCTCCTTTCCCTTTCTTAGCTACCCACTAACTGAGTTTTTAGGGTGTTCCGTTTTTTTCAATAGATTTAGTATTCGGAATAACCAATTTTATTTTCCAAATTGTATATTTTCGTAGAAACATCAATATCATTTTGCCTCCTGGGATCGCAAAAACCGTTCCCGACGTCATTTGTCTTTGATCTGCGTTTAACGGTTAAGATTATGGTTCAGTTCTGGGGGATACCACATTGTTACACATACGTTGTTTCATATAACTTTCCGGCATTAGGTCTTTGCGGTTCTAGAGTTTTATGTTTTGCTTTTTGATCAATCCGCGTCAGTAATGTCGAAAGTAATCCGCTATTGGTTTAATTCATTTTTTTTTACTTCTGGTTCAAAACCGCAACATATCCGCGTCTGATACGGGACATACCTTCCCTGACGGTTAACCACGGTTTGATCCCTTTGATCTTGATTCGAGTGATCAATCCGATTTTCAGATTCGTAACATTTGTGTTTTACAACTTTTTTGTTTCTTATTAAATCCTTTTTTTCATTTTTAATTTAACATACTGTATGACTAGTCTGAAAATTCGGTGGATATTAGAAAATTAAAAATTAAACATGAAAAATGCAAATACATGTAGCATTGTCTAATGCAACCAGAATTTGATTGAAAAAAACTTTCGTTATGTTAATACCAAACTATATTTTCAATTATGTTATCGAAAGCCCTATTTTTAATTTCCTTAAAACTTAGGGTGAAAACGTTTTTTTGCAAATTTATGTCACTTTACATTTTTTTAAGTCTTAAGAAAATACAAAACTCGCAGTTTTTGTACTTGATGAAATCTTTCGGATTGTTTTGTTGGTCTTTAGGGAAAAGTATTTTTTACTAATGACCTTATAACCATCATTAAGGGATTGGTAGGAAAAAAAATATTGAGCTCCAATTTGCAAATTTCTTATCTACAGGGAAGTCCCAAATTAATGGACACCAAATTTAAGGGACACTTAAACAAAAAGATTCAAATTAAAGGACGCTTTTTGTCGAAAAAAGGGTCAAAAAGTTCAAATTAACTCCCAAGCGTCACAAGTGGCATATAATCCGTAGGGGTCACTTAGTCCAAATTTGGACTAGACGCCTTTGTGACCATGTTAGGACGAAAAAAAAATATCAGTTCCGTTTTATGTTTTATATTTTTTTCTCATACAATTTAACTAGACCCGTTTTTCAGCGATTTTCGAGCCCCGTTTACTATCATTTTTTTGTTTATTTAGGGCGTTTAGTCCAAATTTGGACTAAGTGACCCGTGGGAGTTAAGGGAAAAAAAAATTCAAATTAGAGGGACAAAAGTGGACTTTGGTCAGAAACAGCAAACCTTCCCTTAATATGATACCCCCTGTATGCATTTTATGTGGGTTTACAAGTTTTTTTTTGTCAATTATAGCAAAAAACGAAATGTGCAATTAATCTGTGAACATCCCTTAATATGTAGCCACCTAAGAATGAAGAATTGTATAACGCTGGTTTATATAAATGATGTAACAAAGTGCGTAAAGTTAACTGATTACAAAACTGCTAGGGTGGTCCGTCTGGATTTTTTTCTGCCCCCCAATGCAAGTTTTGCTCGATGCCCTTTGAAATTGAAGGTTCAAAGGGACCGGATATCTCTTTACAGGAATAAAAAATGTTTTTCCTTTTTTAACAAGTTTAAACTTCTCAAAAACCAAAAAAAAAAGTCACAATACGTGCGTAGGAAGTCATATCTATTCAAAATTTGACCTTTGAGATTTTGTGATTTTATTTTCTGTGACGCTGAAAAAAGAATGATTTCACACGTACCCGATCTGTGGCTGCATCAAGGTCATTTTTCACCACATCACAAGAAAAACAAAAATTCTTGCTCATCTGAAACAGACTTTAGTCAAAAAATAAATCCAAAATCATGATAAAAAACCAGTAGGCCAAACAAGAGACCAAACAAGGCAACAAAAATTAAGAGAAAAAAAAAATTGAAGAGAAAACGCGGTTCATTTTGCCTGCGGCGTCATGGGGGGATGCTGCTCGAAAGTGAGACGAAAATCGAGAGAATCTGACTTGCTTGAGGGCATTTTAGGTCTTAATAAATATGAAAGAGATGAACAGTTTGATTATTTAAATGAAACGTTTTTGGATGACACACCAGATGGCGGAAATAAGTGGGATACAGTCGGATCACGAGGCTCACGTGGACATAGGGTGGCAAAACCAATTAATTCGTATAGTGTATCTATCTAAAATGATTTTAACAAAAACCCAATTTGCAATTATGTTAACTCTCACGGGGAAGGAGTTTTTGGGAACCCGTAGGGGGAAATGTGTGTTTATAAACACGCACTTAAAAATTCACAATAATTCGCAATAATTCAAAAAAAACTAGTAAATCCAAGTTGTAGAGCTCGTCAAACTACGTCGATCTGATTATTCAGAAATTGATTCGGGCCACCAGGGCCCCCTAGAGAGCTGGTCGAAATCTCCGACCTACACAAAAAAAATACCGCCAATATAATATTTTCGAAAAGGTGATGGAGGGGTCAGCAATACTCGTTTTGACCTATGGCCCATAGGCTATGGGGCTTCCATATGCCTTAAATCGGCGAAAAAAACAAGTTGTGTGTCTATATACACGCACTTCCCCCTCGGAGTTAATATCAAAATAATTTTGATTTTTTGATTTCATACATTCGGATTAAGGACCTCACGTGGACACAAGGTGACAAATATAATTAATACTTAACGTGTGCATTATCTCTAAGGTAATTTAAGCATTTTGGCCGTGAATTTGGGACCTCAGGATAGGTTTAACAGGACTGTAAAAAACATTTAGTTGAAAATGTGCTTTTGATAAATATTTTGGTTTTCCACCCTAATTGGATCGAAAAAACGTGTCGCATTCAACTTTCACGAGGACATTAACGTTACTGATTACGACGAGTTTCCTCCGGTAAAGAAACGTCAAAACCAGATCCGGCTAACAATAAAATCCATTCCATACCCAAAAGAACTAAAAATCCGTAATTTGATTGTCTTTTTTACTAAAATAATTTCCTTATTTAGTTATCGATCGCCCTTTGATAAGTTCAAAAATAATATTTCGTTTTCGTTTTAAAACGTTTATTTGTGTTGTAAAATAATGCGTCAGTCAAGTTTATAACATTAAAAAATTTAGAAAAAAAAAATTAAACTAAAAAAATCCTAATTCAACTTGAACGAAAATTTAATAACTGGAAACCTTTGAAAAAATAGGTTGAAGCAGTTATGCGGCAAAAAGTTGAATACAGTAGTAAAAGTATGACATAAAAATATGAGTCATATTATATGAAAAAACGTAAAATACTTTAACTTCGAATTGAAGTAACTTTAGGGCACTCTAAACTTAGGAGTCTAAAGTTGGTTTAGGTTTATTTTGGATTTATGAGTCATTTCTCACCTGATTTATTCAACTTGTCAAAAAATGGATTAAACATTCACAATCCACTTTCTGATTCTTAGAACAATTGTAAAAATAGTTTTTTTTTACATTTTTTAGCTAATAACTCTTAAAGCTAAATAAATTCAGCGAACGGCAAAGCCTTTTCAAAATGTTTGGAAATTTTTATTTTCTTCGATAACATTTTAGGCCGAAAGCAATGATAATTTGGAATTTCATTAGGAAATATTTTATTATAAACATTTTTCTTTTTAGGTGGAAGAAATTGTCATTGAAGGAAACGACAACGAACAACGGTTAACAGCGAAAAAGGCGTTGTTACAATGGGCGCGACAGAACATGGACGGTTATGATGTTCCGGTTAACAACTTTACCGGTGACTGGAGGGATGGCATGGCATTCAATGTCATTATTCACCGAAACAAGTAAACTATTTTCTTTTGACGCGCCGACTTTTTTTTTAATTTTCAAAAAAAACTTCATTTTTTTCAAATTTTAACTAAAATTCAAAAAAAAAATCGTGGATTTGCATTCGTTTAGAATAAATAATAGGCTAGTTTTCGACAAAATATGTTTATAAAAAAGCGATGAATATCAACTTCGGTTTAAAATTTGATTTTGCTGACAAAAACGTTAATCATCTACTGGCCCCTTAAATTCTAATCCTCCAAAATCTCGTTAGCCATTGGCTTGCTTCCTGGTTTCCCGTGACTTCTAATGATGTCATCATCACGTGGTTATGTTATTAGGGCGGAACACCGTTATTTTCAGCCAGACTTATTGTGTTTAATTTACATTTTCCGAATAAGTACCAATTTGTGAGGTCTTAATGATATTTTTTTATATAAATAATGAAAAATTTCGAGAAAAAATAATACAAAAATTTTAGGCCAGAGATTGTGGACCTCACGAAATTGGGCGAGATGTCGAACCAAGAGCGTCTTGCCAATGCTTTTGATACCGCCGAACGAAAATTCGGGATCGAACCCCTTTTGGACCCCGAAGATGTTGACGTCGCAAAACCGGACGAAAAATCCATCATCACATACGTCTCGTCCTTATACGACGTCTTCCCCAAGGTAAGCTTTCCCCAAATTGAAATGGTGCCAAAAATCTTCATCTTTTTTTTTATTTTGCTTCATTTTTTGATTGCTCAATCAAAAAAGAAATTACACAAAAATCAACTGAAAAACATTCTAGAAAAAGGTAACCGATTATGCGTAGAAGTAGAACGTGAATTTTGTGTTTTTGTAGAATTGGAAATTTGGAATAACAAACATAGAAAGTTAGCCAAGTACATTTGTCGTTGAAATAAATATTTCGCGATAAGACAGTCTGAAAGGAACATGTACCGATAAGAGTTCAGTCCAAAAATATACAGATTGTGTTGCGTTCGTTTTGCGCAATACAGAAAATACAAAAAATCCCGAAAGTACGAAAAATACAGACAAAAAAAAATCGTTTGAACACGTGGTGGCGCTTCAAGGGCTTGTTGCCAAATAATGCGCCAGAAAGTCCAAAAATACCGGTTGAGTTCCATGAAAATCGGCCGAGCGTTTCTAGTATACCGTGTGGGAATATTTTAAGATGATATAAAGACCAATTTTCTCCTTTTTATTTTCAACTGGGGTACCCCTCCTTTCTCCCCTCTTTATAAATGCCGCATTTATGAAAAAAGCAGAAAGCAGGGCACCCAGTTAAAAATAAAAAGGGGAAAATTGGTTTTTATATCATCTTAAAATATGCCGACACGGTATACTAGAAACGGTCGGCCGACTTTCATGAAACTCGACTGGTAGAACTGTTGAGAATAAGGAATGTTATGGGTTAACATGGTAAAAATATAAAATACAAATTACAAAGAAAATCACATCGAGTATTTCATGCATCCATAAAGTTCTAAACGGGAAATATTTTTGGTATTAGTTTTTGTCGGCCTTATACATGAAAGGCGCCTCGTGTATACAAACGTGTCAGAAAAGGTTTGAAATTTTTAGACATGCAGTTTTAGTGAACTTAAAACACACTGGCACGTATATTTTAATTGCAACTCAAAATATTCTTACGTTTAAGTGAAAATAATAAATATGATTAATTAGCAATTATATTAGTTTGACATTTTAACCCAACATCACACACACACGTTTACCAGTTTTGCAGCGAAAATTTTCGTCACAGACTGGGAAATATTTGGGAGAAGTCTGAAAGTGGACAAACCTGAAAACGGATAATTTCATTTTTTCATATTTTCGGTGATTTGACTTTCGGTGATTGGCTGAGCGCACTGAAAAAAGGACCAATCGTAGGCCACTCAGGCTTCAGACGCGCTTCCAATTAACGTTACCAAAAATTGTTAACAATTTTTCTTTTTATATCACTACGATAGACAAAAATGTGTGCAAAATGCAAGAAAAAAACTCGAGTGATTTGTAAAATCAGCAAACAAAAAATGACTTGATTCCAATTTTTTTTCACGATAACAACCCTAACGATCACGAAAAAGACAAAAAATTACTGGGCCAAAAAAAATTGTTTCATAATTGTGTCCAAAGTTGAATTTAAGGTCATTGTTTGAGTTGTTGACAAGACAGGTGTAGTTAAAACAAGACTGTTTCCCCAACATGATTTCTGCCATTTTCTGCGCTGACAGTCACGGCCAGACCTTATCGGTAAAAAATAACGAAAAAAAAACAGTTAGAAATAGCATTGACGAAACTGAAAAAAAAATTGTAGATAATTAGATAACATATAGCTTTACTTACTTAGTCCGCTTCTTGACAGTTAGATAACTAAANTAATTTTATTTATTCATATTTCCGGTGATTTGCCTTTCGGTGATTGGCCGAGCACGCCGTAAATAAGACCAATCGCAGGCCCAACAGGCTTCAGACGCGCTCCCAAGCAACGTTACCAAAAATTGGTAACATTATTAATTTTTTCCCCTTTTAATATCACTACGATAGAAAAAAAAGTGAGGAAAATGCAAGAAAAAAAGTGGTCTATATCAAAAATCACTCGAATCCATTTTTTTCACAATAACAACCCTAAAGATCACCAAAAAGACAAGAGAAATTACTAGGCCAAAAAAATGTTTCATAATTGTGTCCAAAGTTGAATTTAAGGTCATTGTTTGAGTTGTTGACAAGACAGGTGTAGTTAAAACAAGACTGTTTCCCCAACATTATTTCTGCCATTTTATGCGCTGACAGTCACGGCCAGACCTTATCGGTAAAAAATAACGAAAAAAAACAGTTAGAATTAGCATTGACGAAACTGAAAAAAAATGTAGATAATTAGATAACATATAGCTTTACTTACTTAGTCCGCTTCTTGACAGTTAGATAACTAAACGAGTCAATGGGTTAGGGTGATAACGAGCCTCGGTTTCAAGTAGCATCTCCACACGTTTTTTTTTTCACAATTTATTATTTATTCATTTTATGCCCAATTATTTTGGTCAAAATTTAAGTTGTAGTTATAATCGTATTTACGTGAAAAATAAAGATTGGACAGTGTGTATTTTGAATACAGTAGGGTCGTCAATTTAGGGACGATTTTTTTTTTCGCATTCATCCATATGAAACTTGAAAGGGCACCGTTGGAATCCGGATAATGTCTTTTCTGAATAAAGGTTAATGTGTCGAGCGTTTATATATAAATGGACGTCGGCGGATTACCCTTTGTCCAGAAAACATTATCCGGATTTGGACGGAGACCCTGCAAAAAGAAAACGGGTAATTTTTTATGGTTGTAAACGATACATCACTGCACGCCTTTATCCTGCAGCTATGGTTTATTTAAATTACAAAACAACGAAATAAACCAGAAAAAAGCTGCAACATAATAGCGCAGTGTCGTATATGTTGATGAACACATTATTTTTTTTGCCAATGGGTGAACTGCACGATAAGGGGGTGTTATATAAGGGCGCAAAGCGTGCTTCTTTATTCATAGTAGACGTTATTTGGTGTGTACTTGTTCAAATAGACTAGTTACAATAATAGATTGTGAGCGCCGCCACGCGCTCCCAACCTAATTGTTCGCGGAACAAAAAACACGAAATTGTCAATTTTTGCTATCGTTACGCGGCCAATCAAAATTGGCAGCGCGAGACAATTAAGGTCTTACGCGGACAATATATTTTTGGGATATCTCCAGGTTTTAATATAAAAATTTAGGTTCCACCGAAGCCATCCGTGGTCACGTGCGACGAATGGGAGTTAACCCTTGTGGAGTATCGCCGAATTTACACCGAAATTATCGAATGGTGCACCGAACAAATCACGATTATTCGAAAAAAGAAAGTTCCAACGCGCGTCCCAGAAGCCGAATCCATGCTGCGTGAATTCAATGTTTTCGAAAACGAAATGAAAACAATGGCCGTCGTCAAGAGTGAATGCAAAGATTTATACCTTACACTCTTAACAATGGCTAGTAAATCACGTGGCAACTTTGTAGGAAAGGATTATGAAAAAATGTAGGAAAATGTAAATAAAAAAGAGAGCAAAACTTATGAGAAAACTCCGTGCAAAAACTCGGGGAAAATGTAGAAAAAGTAGGCAAAAAACTCAACTAATTTAACAAACCAGAAACATATTTCGACAAAAAGCATTTAAACTAAAAACATTTCAACTAAAAACATTTCGACTAAAAACATTTCGATTGAAACAAATTTTGACAAAAAAATTTTCGACTAAAAGCATTTAAACTAAAAACAATTTCGACAAAAAAATTCGACAAAAAGCATTTAAACTAAAAACATTTCAACTAAAAACAATTTCGATTGAAAACAATTTTGACAAAAAAAATTTAATTAAAAAATTTCGATGAAAAAAGTGTCGACATAAATTATTTCAACATAAAATATTTCGACAAAACATATTTCGACAGAAAATATTTTGACAAAAAATATTTCGACGAAAAACATTTCGAGAGAAAATATTTTGACGAAAAACATTGCGACAGAAAATTTTTCGACAAAAAATAGTTCGACAAAAATGTGAACTCGAGAAAGTTTATGTCATTTTAACCAGGGGTTTAATAAGGGATTTTTTTCAAAAATGAGCAAACCATCCTTCATTAGGCTCTCCCTGTACAACTCTCATTGTGATTGTAGTAAGTTACGACTCGTAACAAAAACATTTTTTTTATAATCTGGTAAGTGCCCAATGAGCTTGATTTCGGCCGCTTGGAGTCCCTGTGGAATGAGTTAGATTCCGATGCAACAAAACACGGCGCATTCCTTCAATCTGAACTTGAGCGTCTTCGACGTCTCGAAACCATTTGCAGCGAAATTGACCTTCAAACGGTCACCGTCGAACAGGAGTTAACCGAAGCCGAATATTGGCTGGCGAAATTGGCCTCAGATGACCTCTCCGACATTCCACTTGATGTTGACCCCGTTGCCGAATGCCTCAAACATCTCAATCGCGCCGAAGATATCATTAAGGACCTGTTCACGCTCGTTGAAGAACTTCGAACCGGAAAATATTACCGCGCCGATGAATATTACCAGCGCGTCTTTCAATTGCATGAGCGCTGGGTGGCTGATCAGAATGAATTTAACCGCCTCAAGCGTTTGGGACTGCTCGATCCGCTTTCGATTAAAGGTATTTTATTAATCGTCAAAATTGTAATGCGTCTCGTAATTTGAGTACCCATGTACTGGGTATATACTGGGTAATATCACTTTCGTCAAATAAACAATCGTCAAAAAATAGTTTCGTCAAATTTTATACCCCTTGATTCCGATAACTTACGCCTCTTAACTCTCAGGGGGAAGGAGTTTTTGGGAACCCGTAGGGGGAAAAATGCGTGTAAATAAACACGCACTTAAAAAATTCACAATAATTCGCAATAATTCAAAAAAACTGGTACAGCCAAATTGTAGAGCTCGTCAAACTACGTCGATCTGACTATTCATAAATTGATTTGCGCCACCAGGGCTCCCTAGAGAGCTGTTTAAAATTTCCAACCTACCCAAAAAAACACCGTCAATCGAATTTTCTCGAAAAATTGAGGGGGGTCATCAATACCCGTTTTCCCCGACGGGGCCTCTATATGCCTTAAAGCGACAAAAAAAAAACACGTTGCGTGTCTATTTACACGCACTTTCCCCTGGGAGTTAACTCAACAAAGGCTAATATGAAATTTCGTGATAATTATCACGATGTGACCCCTACGGGCTATACAACCGGTCGTGACCCCAGGAGTTAAAACTACACATATTGTATAAAAACGGGCCCGTTTTTCGGCAAATATAAAATTGCTATTTTCAGAACGCCGCAAACTTCGCCCACCACTGCATGAATCCCTCGAGTGGAAGGAGTTAATGACTGCCGAAGAGTACCTGGAATTAAGCCGCCGAAAACTCATTTCAATTGACGCGGGTGAATGCGGCGAAAGTGCTCAAGATCGCGTTATCGAAATTCGCCGTCTGGCCGCCGATTTCGAGGCGTTTTATACGGAAGTTACCGCCAAACTGGACGCATTTTACGCCAATTTCGATGAAGGCTCCAAAGACTACAAGGCGTACCACGAGCGTTATACAAAATTCAAAATGGAGTGTGAGCTCCACCGGGGAGCGCTCAAGAGGCGCGAGCAGGAGCAAGACAAATGTATCAATTTCGTCGCCGCCTGTGAGAATAACTCGAAGGAACTCATGGCAATTTTGGCCCGTATTCAGGCCGACGACTGGGGCAACGAAAATAAAGACGTTGCCCAGGCCGAGCGTGATTTTGATGTAAGTTTTAATTTAAGACGCCGGTTATTTTTGGATAACATACAACTTGAATAAGTCATCAATACACCCCTACGCGTTTATCCGGGCCCTTTATTCAGCTAGTTTGCCCGCTTGTGCGTTTATCCGGCAATTTTTTCTGTATGCTTTTTTGGACGAACCCGCCCACGCACTCCGAAATTAGCCGACCATATGCGGGTCGGTTTTGGAAAGCGAAAGTGGGTGGATAAACCCTCAGGCGGTGTACAATAACTGTGTTTACAGGACAGTTCTCTCCGTTTCGAGGTGCTATTTTCCTCGGGAAATATGACTGTATATCTTGTTTTGGCTTCAAATAACTATTTGTTAATTTAAAATGCCATAACAACACTGTGATAAACGGCGACGAACGATTTTTTTTTATTATTTTCTCACGAAATTTCCGAATTAAAATATTAATATTTAGGGATACGAAAAACAAATCAAGGACGTATTCCGAAAAATCGACGAAGTTCTGGCTCAGGGGCCCATCATTTACAGTCAAGTTGAAAAGGTAAAAAAAACTTTTAAAATTTCTAAAATTGCGTTAACCCGCACTGAACACAATTAATCGTTTATGACACACGGCACACAATTAACTTATATAGGGCAAAGAATTGATTGACCACTACAGTCAACGATTACAGTCCGAGAAACAACTTGCGACGTCACTGATGGAATCCTATCAAGTTCAAGTCAAGTTGTTGGCACAACACCAAAGGGTAAGCATTTATCGAACATATTGATTTTTTCGAAAACTAAATATTTCAAAAAAATTATTCAAATTTATTTTGATGAATAAATTAATCTTAGCATTTTGAGTTAAAAATGTCATATTTTTTCGTAAAAAGATGTCAACTACACAGGGTGCGCCATTAATTGGCCACAAAAATTTTCCGAAAAGTGGCTGGTTAACAGCAAATTGTCCGTTTAACCGCTCAATATGTAGACGATTTGTCGAAAATTCCCAACAATTTCGGTTAAAGGTTAATAGATTTGCCGTTTAGTTCAAAAAATGTTTTTTGGATAATCATGATACACCCCGGCGTTTTTATCCGGTAAAAATCTTGAACCCAACTTTTTGTGTTAATTTTACCTCATTTTGCTAAGCGAAAATCGTTACGAAATGACGTCACTATCCCAAATCGTTACGATTTTTTTCGAGGTCTTGTGACTCCAAATCGTTACGATTTTTTGAACGATAAATCTTAACGATTTGGGAGCAGCAACTGTACTTACTTAATAATGGGGATTTCTAGTTTTTCAGAAAAAAATGATAAAAAGTACGAATTTTATGTTTTGTGTTTAGTTTTTCTCAGAAGTCAAAACCGTCCAAGATCAAATCGCCCAATCAAAGTCAACGGTTCTGACCGTCATTACCGGCCTCGAGGGTGAAAATGCAAAGTCAAAACTGGAAGAGTTAAACAAAATCAAGTTTTCTTTTTCGGCTTTGTCTACGCGTATCATTGAACTCGNTTTAAAAAAATATAAAATCGCGTTAACCCGCACTGAACACAATTAATCGTTTATGACACACGGCACACAATTAACTTATATAGGGCAAAGAATTGATTGACCACTACAGTCAACGATTACAGTCCGAGAAACAACTTGCGACGTCACTGATGGAATCCTACCAAGTTCAAGTCAAGTTATTGGCACAACACCAAAGGGTAAGCATTTGTCGAACATATTGATTTTTTTTTTTTCGAAAACTAAATATTTCAATTTTTTATTCGAAAATCTTTAACTTTAATTACACCACCTAACCATTTGACTTAACACATTTTTTTCCGAAAAAAGGGGTTAATTCAAATGCAAATTGTTAAGTCAAAGGCAAACTGTTAAGCCACAGTGCGTAGGTTAAAACCCTGGAAAACTTGAAACTATAAAAAAATGATATAAAACAATATAATGAACGAAAAAATCCAAAAAATTGTTATACACCGCCTGAGGGTTTGTCGGGACACTTTCTCCTTCCAAAACCGGCCTGATAAACCCTCAGGCGGCGTGGTAAACCCCAAGGGCGTAGGCGGAAATGCTGGAAAAAAAAAGGACAAAAAAAGTGTTAATTCAACTGCAAACTGTTAAGCCAGATGGTGTTAAGTCAAATGGTTAGGTGGTGTACTATTTTTATGAATAAATTAATCTAAGCATTTTCAGTAAAAAAATATCATATGTTTTGGAAAAAGTGTTGAAGCTACACATGATGCGCCATTAACCGGCCACAAAAATTTCCCGAAAAGTGGCTGGTTAACAGCAAATTCTCCGTTTAACTGCTTAATATGTTCAAACAATGTTTTTTTATATAATCATAATACACCCCGGCGTTTTTATCCGGTAAAAATCCTAATCCTAACTTTTTGTGTTAATTTTACATCATTTTGCTAAGGGAAAAATACTTACAGTCCGTACTTCCAAATTTTTACAAAATTACGTCATGCTCCCAAATCGTTACAATTTTTTTCCGAGGTCTGGTGACCCCAAATCGTTACAATTTGTGTTTGAAATGACGTCATGACCCCAAACAGATTTTTTGAATGACAAATCGTCACGATTTGGGAGCAGGGACTGTACTTAATAATGGGGATTTCAAGTTTTCATGAAAAATATACGAATTTTATGTTTTGTGTTTAGTTTTTCTCAGAAGTCAAAACCGTCCAAGATCAAATCGCCCAATCAAAGTCAACGGTTCTGACCGTCATTACCGGCCTCGAGGGTGAAAATGCAAAGTCAAAACTGGAAGAGTTAAACAAAATCAAGTTTTCTTTTTCGGCTTTGTCTACGCGTATCATTGAACTCGAGTCCCAGTCAAAATCCGTGCCCAATATTCGCGCGCGGCGCCAACAGTACCGCACCGAGAAGCACTTTACCGCGCGNAATTTCAAGGGCATGGAGGACGACTGGGAAAGCGCAAAGGCCAACTGTAATTACTACATTGCTGCCCAGCGCTTCCACGACACGGCGAATATGATCCTGGAATGGGACAGTCAGGCTTTCCAAACCAATTAAAAAAAGTTATTCAAAAGGGACAATATACGCCACCTGCGCCGTTATGTTACCACCCGTTATGTTATCAACATTCCCTTATGTTACCACTTTTTTGAGATATAACGGACTTCGGTTTCCGCCCACGCACTACGCGGTTTTTGTTTCCAACTTTTCCACCTACGCCCTAACCCATTATGTTACCAAAATTCCATTATGTTATCAGTTTTTGCAATTTAATCGTGGTAACATAACGGCGCAGGTGTTGTATTTGACGAGGAGTCTTTAGCATTAAATTTTTATACGCAATTTTTAAAATTAAATTGTTAACATATTTTTTGAAACGGTAAGCAAATTTGATGTTAAAAAAATCGTTTTTAAATGTGGAACAGCTTTAAAAAATACGGTGGTTTTCAAAATTTCATCTTCACTGCGCCGTTATCTTGCAACTTCCTCATGACAGAAGTCCGCAAGATAACGGAACTAACGGGAAAAATACAAAATAACATACACCACCTAACCATTTGACTTAACACATTTTTTTCCGAAAAAAGGTGTTAAGTCAAATGCAAAGTGTTAAGCCACATGGGTAGTGCGTAGGTTAAAACCCTGGAAAACTTGAAACTATAAAAAAATGATATAAAACAATATAATGAACGAAAAAATCCAAAAAATTGTTATACACCGCCTGAGGGTTTGTCAGGACAC
>SCLG01000458.1:54453-64823 GCA_004367875.1 Oikopleura albicans | reverse complement strand
ATAATTATCAAAAATTGTCAAAATGGGCCCTCATGGGAGTTAGGTCTGTAATTGAAAAAAACCTCTTCGAACCTTGAGTAAGGCCTTCAATCTTACCTTGCCGAGCTCCAAATCAAATTGGACCAAGCCCGGGATCAAATTTTAACCCGCGTTTCCATTGCCATTCAATTTGAAGCGCCGCAATCCGCCGCCCAAGACGCCCAAAAGTGTATCAATGACCTCGAGTCGGTTCGAGCCGGTGCCAACCGGTTATCCGGTGAGCTAGCCGAGCTCGAAACCTACAAACCGGCACCAACCGGTATCATAGAGACAAAATCAAACCTCAAGCTTCTGTCCGATCAAGTCAATGAGTTTCAAAGCCTCGCCCAGCTCTACATTCGAAAAGTCCAAAAAGTTCAGGTCGTCATTGGCCAGGTCCAGGCCACGGAAAATATCATTTCGCGTCTTGAGGAAAAAATCAACCAACAGCTGGCCCAACCGGCAAATAATGCGGACGCCCTCGAGATGAAATTGCGCCTCTTGAAAAATTCGAGTTTTGAAATTGGCGCACAAGACGCGCTTATGCAAACCCTCACTGACGCCGCCAAGGATAGGATTTATAATTTTCATCGTGAGATTTTACGGCAAACACATCAAAATTAGGCACATACATCAAAATTAGGTACATAGATCAAAATTAGGCAAATACATAAAAATTAGGCACATACATCAAAATTAGGTACATACATCAAAATTAGGCGAATACATCAAAATTAGGTACATACACCAAAATTAGGCACATACATCAAAATTAGGTACATACATCAAACTACACCATATGTGCCCTTTTACAGTCACATTGTAGAACAGCAAAATATATTATTAAAAAGAAACTTTAAAGATACTAACATAGGGCGTGGGCGTTTAGAAAGATAAGGGAATCTGGTAGTTTTCTATCAATCTCTGGGAATTTTACATAAATATCAATTAGAAACCTGAAAAACAATTACTAAAAAATGAAAGATAATAGGACAAATGAGGGAAATTGAGAAATAATTGGGTGTAACATAATGGCGTATTTAGTGTAACCCCCAAGCTGCGCTGGTCACTCATTATCATTTGGGCCCATTTTTTTTGTGCAAAAGTTGCAAGATAACGGCGTAGGGGTGTATATTAAATGGCAATCTTGTATGTGTAAAAGTTAATTAACTTGAAAGATTAAGGACGATATTTACTCAAAACAGTATACAGTTGGTGTGATAACGAGTTGACACTTTCGTTTCCGATTTTTTCGTCGAAAACTGTCAACTCGTTCCAAACTGTCAGTTCGTTTCGTCACTTTTGCCCACTTTTGCCCATTTTTGCCCAAAAAACTCCCAAAAAGTGTCACTTCGTTTCGAATTGTCACCTTGTTACGTGTCAACTCGTTACCACAACAACTGTAGTGTGTATCTACTTAGCAAATTACATTTTTTAAATCCTTGCTAAGGAAGCAAAAGCTCTTGGCGTAAATGTGGCGGACCAATCGCACCGTCCGGACCCCGACGAGTATATTTATTGTATTTCTGTTCAACGTCTTCAAGATCGCCTGGAAGCCCTCCGAAACCGCCTCAAAATCGAAATGGAGCAAATTGAGGGCGAAATTCCGATTATAAAATCACAAGAAATGGCCTCTGAGCGCGCCCTTCGAACCCTTCAAGATTCCGACCGGCTCATCAAGGAGCTCGAGCATATCCGACAAAGTGGCGACAAGGAGTTAAGACGAGAGCATCCCGAGCAATTTGACGTCAGGTCTTCGCTATCCCGCTGTGATGACCTTGAAAAGCGACTGTCGGGCATTAAGACACCCGTCGGCAATGCCGTCAATGAAATCAACGAGCAACTTTTAGATACAAAATTAACTGATGGCAAGTTGCGCGAGCAGCTCGAGTCGACATCAGTTTCGGTTCACTATTCAGTTACAGTTGGTGTGGTAACGAGTTGACACTTTTGTTTCCGATGTTTATGTCAAAACTGTCAACTCGTTCCGAACTGTCACTTCGTTCTGTCACTTTTGCCTATTTTTGCTCTATTTTTGCCCAAAAAACTCCGAAAAAGTGTCACTTCGTCCCGAACTGTCAACCTGTTAGGTGTCAACTCGTTATCACACCAACTGTAAACTAAATTTTGAAATCACATTTTGATTCGAAGGTCTACACTTGATACAGAGGGTGCTAAATAACGGTCACTTGTGCTTAAGAAGGGTCCTTTTTAGATAGAAAAATGTTTTTACCGTGCTTTCTATGGACATTTTTTACTAGGTCGATGAGCTTAATAAAGGTCTTTTTTTTCAAAAATTGTTAACCAACCATTAATACGCAATTATAAAGAGGGGAGAAAGGAGGGCACCCCAGTTCAAAATAAAAAAAAATGTGACAATTGGCCTTTATATCATCTTAAAATATGACGACACGGTATACTAGAAACGCTCGGTCGATTTTCATGAAACTCAACCGGTAGTGTTTATATATAATGTATGAATAAGCGCTTGGTGAACCAAAAATTAGCCCGTCTAACCACTGCCAAGCGTGATGCCGACGATATCGTTGACGGAATTCAGGCAAAAATGTCCGATTTGACCACTGCCATGGACGCTTTGGCGATTACGGCGGCGATTCTTCAGCGCTATCACGATGGGCTCGCCATGAACTCAATTTGCACAACAATTGATGACTACGAACATCGCCACGCAGTTCTCTCCGAGTTAATCGGCGAGATTCCACTCAACGATCCAAAATTTGCCAATCTCAAATCGCTACTGACGGGTTTGTCCGAAAGTGACCTGGACCGTTCGCGACTCTCCGGTCTCATGAATGATCAGAATACTGAGTGGAATCAGTTAGGCTGTCCAAACTGAATTACAAATATAAAAAAATGAGATTTTTTTCGTGTAATTTTTCTTATGCAATTTTCTTATGAATGACTATAAAAACTATATTAACCGATAAATCATCTCTAGAATCCGAATTGTTACTTTGTTTATAATTAATTAAAAAGTACTCAAAAAGTACTCAATAAGTACTCAAAAAGTACTCAAAAAGTACTCAATAAGTACTCAAAAAGTACTCAAAAAGTACTCAAAAAGTACTCAAAAAGTACTTAAAAAGTACAAAAAAGTACTAAAAAGTACTCAAAAAGTACTCAAAAAGTACTCAATGAGTACTCAAAAAGTACTCAAAAAGTACTCAAAAAGTACTTAAAAAGTACTTAAAAAGTACTAAAAAGTACTCAAAAAGTACTCAAAAAGTACTCAAAAAGTACTCAAAAAGTACTCAAAAAGTACTCAAAAAGTAGTCAAAAATACTCCAAAAATACTCCAAAAATACTCAAAAAATACTCAAAAAATACTCAAAAAGTACTCAAAAAGTACTAAAAGTACTCAAAAGTACTCAAAAGTACCCTAAAAATCCGCTGAAATTTTTCAATAAATTAGGCAAAGAAAACCTGAAAACTTATCTTTTAATTAGATTTAGTAGTATTTTTACGACAAAATAAGTTTTTTTATGATGACGATCTATGAAAATCCTTTTGTACAGCCTGTAACTAGCTTAAATGGCAGCTTAATATGGCACTCGAGGCTAACCGCAAAGAACTCGATCGAAAACAGAAAGATAAGGAAAGGTCGGAACAACTGGAAGAATTGCGATATTGCGTCTCCGACTTCATCGAGCGCATTAATAAAATTTCAACCAGCCAGTGCTCGATTTTGGGCACGCGGCACAATATGGAGGTGCAAATATTTTATGACGCTCTCCAGCGCCAGCAAGGTGTGCTCGACCAGTTCAATCAAGAAATTGAGCCCGAATACAAGGACCTTATAGCCAGATGCCGTCAGTACAATTTGATGACGGAAGAAACTGAATTGAAGGCGGCGTGGGAACGTGTCTGGTTTTTGACCAAAAATCTTATTGATAAGCTTAAGGCTTCAAGAACGTTTTCGGACCGAGTCGAACTGGCCAATCAGGTTATTGCAAAGTGGACAATTGAGGCCGAACGATTTGAACGCGAAGCCGAAAGGTATTAGTCTTGGCCCGTATTTAAAAAAAAGGACCGCGGTATTTCAGAGAAATGCTTTGTTTGGGAATAGGGTGTATGCAACCTACGAGTTTATGAATATTATAATTTATAAAGTTTATAATTTATAAACGATATCAGGCACCCTGCGCAGTTAGCAGGCACCCTACGAAATTTTACAATTTGGTATTGCGCAATTCCCCGCTCGTGCTGTTATCGGGCAGTTTTTTTGCATCTTTTCCCTTTATTCCGTCTACGCTTTGCGCAATTATAAAGCAGCCTACGCGTTTATCAGGCCCGTTTTTACGTCGCGAAACCTGCCTGATAACTGCTCACCCGGTGCGATACAAAATAATTTTCGAAAAACAGGACCTTGAATTTCAGAATTTTGATGCATTTGGCAAAAAAACAAACAAAGTTTCGACCCTTAGTTTGAAATAAAAAAAAATTAAAAAAAATATCCGTGAATTGAGCTGATATTCCTCATTTTTCAAAAAATAAATTATTTAATAACTCATTTGCTTCAGCGCGGATGTGGAATTTTTACAAACATTGGCGCGCGACGCACAGCGCGCTTATGCTGCAACGCAGGAAGACGACCAAACCATTTTCGTACTTCCCCAATTCGCGTCAACCATTGCCTCGACGCACGCGCCAGTAGCGCGTGAGGCGCGCGATGAAGACGGCATTTCGGCGAATGCGCTCAGTGATGAGCTGCTCAAACAGTGGCAAAATTTGAAACAGCGAATTCAAGTGGCGGGAAAAACGGCGGCTTCAAATGCAAAACAGCGACAAGTGCAATCGCAATCCGAGGCCGCATCCAGCGAAGTTCAAGAGGCATCCAGACTCCTCGCAAGATTAAGATCACTTGAACAACAAGGTAAGAACCAAATTATGAATTAGACAAAATAAATTATAAGTTGAAAAAAAAAAGAAATAGACAGGTCAAATTTTCGAAAAAAACTGTTTTGGCCATTGTACTCAGAATTAAAAAGTGGAATGTAATAACCAAGGTCAGTTTTGCGCCAAGTTCCACAGGTCACGTGATAAATTAGGATAAAGGCATGGTTTTAGGCCAAACGAAAAACACGATATCTAGGGGTTAAATAATTTATCACGTGACCCGTTGAACTTGGCACAAAACTGACCTTGGTCCCTATATTCTACGTTTTAATTCTGAGTACAATGGCCAAAACTGTTTTTTTTTCGAAAATTTGACCTGTCCATTTCTTACACCTACACAGGTGAGTCTAATAATTGTACTTACACCAGTTATCTTAAAAACTGTTTTGCTGAAAAAGTTAAGATAATTGGGTTGGGCATTTGGTAAAGTAATTGGAAATTGCGATACCTTTTGGTCGAAAAAGTGTTAAGATTACCCAATTTTGTTAAGATAACTGGTAAGGAGTACTTTACAAAATCTATTTACATTGTTCCCCCCTTTAAGTGCCGCGCCCTTAAGTGTCGACCATCCCTTAATTGCCGCGTTTTTTCAGTTTGAATAACCATCCCCATAAAATGGCCTTTGGAAGCAAGCCATCCCTTAGGTGCCGCCTATCCCTTTAGTGCCGCGGTTTTGGAGGCTTGAATGCGGGAAGACTGTAGTTTTAAAAATTACATTTTGTTGACAGTGATTTAGTTTTTCTCAACTTTTTCTCATACGCCCTGTCTTTTGGCGAACACGTTTTCTGGAGAAAATGTTTTTTTTTCAAAAATGGTTCATTTGTCACCAGGACTTAGAATCCCCTCGGGCCTCCTGGGAGTTAAAGCTGTTGTTAAATTGAATTTTAGTTAACTCCCGAATGAATACACCTACTCCTCTGGAAGGTGCCGCACTCGACTCTTTTATGTTCCAAAATGAGCAGTTAAATGGCGAAATTCGCAGCATCAAAATCGAGGTCGACCAATTTTCCAATCGTTCCATGGACTTCCTCCGTAAATCACGTGACATTCCCGTTGACCTTCAAAATCGCCTCAGGGCCGAGCTTGAGANCTACGCAAAAAATAACACCGTCAATCGAATTTTCTCGAAAAGTTGAGGGAGGGACACCAATACCCGTTTTGCCCTACGGGGCCTCCATATACCTTAAATCGACGAAAAAAACACGTTGCGTGTCTATTTACACGCACTTCCCCCTGGGAGTTAACAACTCTTTTGCTGAAAAAGTTAACATAATTGGGTAATTTGGTAAGATAATTGGAAATCGCGATACGTTTTGGTCCAAAAAGTTGACCCAATTTTGTTAAGATAACTGGTTAGGGGTACTTTACAAAATCTAAGGCATAAACGAGTTCAAATCGCCGTTCGTGTAGGGAAAAAATAAATCACGGAAACAAATGGCTGGAATATAAACAGTGTAGTAATAGTAATGAAATATTCAAATGATGCATCACGAACGGCGATTTCAACTCCTCACAGCTTTAGTTTAATAAAAATCAATTAAGTTGATAGTGATTTTGCTTTTCTCAACTTTTGCTCTTACGCCCTGTTGTTGGCGAACACGTTTTCTGGAGAAAATGTGTTTTTTTTGTTTTTCAGAAATGCCTCATTTGTCCAACTAAGACTAAGAATGCACTTGGAACTTCTGGGGGTTAAAGCTGTTATTTAATTCAATTTCAGTTAACTCCCGAATGAATACACCAACTCCTCTGGAAGGTGCCGCACTCGACTCTTTTATGTTCCAAAATGAGCAGTTAAATGGCGAAATTCGCAGCATCAAAATCGAGGTCGACCAATTTTCCAATCGTTCCATGGACTTCCTCCGTAAATCACGTGACATTCCCGTTGACCTTCAAAATCGCCTCAGGGCCGAGCTTGAGACCATTACCGACTGCTGGAATCAGATCGATGCCATTTGGTCAGTTTATATGGACAAACTGGCGCGAATGCGCAATTGTTGTGAAAAGTTGACAATTGCCCAGCGGCAATTGGAGAATGCCGAGGACATTTTGGTCACTGTTGATATCGTGACCCGAACGGTTGAGGAGCGTGACCAAAAAGTGAGCCAATTGCGCAACCTTCAATCGCAATTTCCGCAAATTGAGCCGCTCTTTTTTGCCCTTGAATCGTCCCATTCGGAATGCAAGGGTGCCGAACATCGCCTCCAGTTAGGCTGTCCAAACTGAATTTCGAAAGTTGTTATTAACGGTAAATTACTGGTTTGTTACCGGTCATTTGGGAAATAAAATGAGATTATGCAACCAAATTTGAACTATGTAACCTTCATTACGTTTAAAATTGTTAACAAAACGATAAGTTCGATACTTTTTTTATTTTCAATACTCGAAAAAACTCCGTTTATTGATAAAAATAGTGTTAACTTCCGGTTAAAGTGGACCTTAACTTCTAGGGGTATCCAAAATAAAAGAATCTGTGGGGACAATTTGGGGACTAAAAGGCAGCAAAAGGCATAAATAATGGACGGAATTGCCTTCAAATTTGAACAAACGGGTTCTCACACTAATTTACAGGAATATCTCCAAAATGTATAGGAAGGCTATTTTTTCACCGCACTTCCGGTTGGTAAAAATTATCGGAAAAACCGTCAATGTTATTTTCTCGAAAAGTTGTGGGCGGTCAGCCCCCTGAGGGTTTCAGCCCCTTGAGGGGGACCAAAAAGCACCAGGTTGCCCCTAGGAGTTAAATGGAAATTTTTGCCTCAAAAATAGGCTTTATCCGAATTTTTGATTCAAAAATGCCTTGTCGTCAAAATTGACAAATAAATTGAGATTCAGTTTGAACAGCCTAGCTCCAGCAAAAAGGCTACAACGATCAGGGCTTTGTTGACCTGACGAAATTGATCCAAGATTTGATTGGGCGATGGCGAAAGGCAAAGAACGAGATTATCCGCCGCCAATCCGATATTAAAGATTGCTACGAAAGACTTGCTCGATTCCAAAAAGGCCTCGAAGGTCATTCCTCATTTATTGACCGCAAAGAAGCTGAACTTCAGGCGATTAATTCAACTGTCAGCGAAACTAGCGAATCAATTGAGCGCAAAATTGAGGCCATCGAACACATTCGAGATGACCTCAATGACCAGAAAAACAACTTCCGTTCGGTAAAATCTTTAAAATTAATTTCAATTAGTTTCATACTGGTATTTTAATTGTATTACAGTCCTTCCCCTGTTAAGTGCCGCACTCGAGCCGTGAAAAACGCAACACTTAAGGAGGAGGCGGCACTTAAGGATGATGCGGCACTTAAGGATGAGGAGACACTTAAGGAGGAGGCGGCACTTAATTATTTTAATTATTTTACCATTAAAATGGTAACTAAATTAACTAAAATAATTTTTATTCAAATTCTAGTTATTTTAAATCTGATTATTTTAATTTTAGTTATTTTGAATTAATTGTGATTATTTTTCTTACACTCCTTGATGGTTTATGTGACCATTCTGGGCCTGAAAAGTGGTCATAAACCGAAATTGGCCAGATAAACCGAAATTCGCTAGATAAACCCGCAAGCGTAGGCGGAAAACTTACGAAAACTGAAATTTGTTTAGGTCACATACACCGAAGGTCGGACTAGAAGGTTCTAGATTTGTATCAAGTTTTGGTGTTTAAACTGTATACCGTGTTCTTTTTAAAAGTAAAATTAATTAAAATGGCAGTTCTTAAAAAAACTGGTCACATAAAAAAAATTGGTCACATAAACCATCCATTGGGGCCTTTCGGTCACATAAATCCCGGTCACATAAACCCTCAAGGAGTGTATTTAGATTTTGATTGTGTTTGAATCTGTTACACAGGGTGCGCCGTTATGTTTCACCCCGTTATCTTTCACATTTTCCCGCCCGTGCTGTTATGTTCCACTTTTTTGAGAAAATATTTTCCCCTAATACATATGTTTATATGTTAAGCCCTACGCCGTTATGTTTCACTTTTTCCCGCTCGGGCCATTATGTTTCACTATTTTTCGAATTTTTTTGTGAAACATAACGGCGCACCCTGTGTATTTGTTATTTAGGTCATATTTTACTGCTTTTAACATCACGCATTATTCACGCGTGAAATTCGAACACTACAAGTTAATGTCCGCAATGAACTGTTAATAATATTTGCGTAGGTTGAATCGATGGGTAACGAAATAAACGAAACCGTTCGCCAGGCCGTGGGTCAGATGGAAGAGTGGGCCCAAGACTGTAACAAGACCGTATCCTGCGGTACCCTTGAGCGGTATATTGAGGTAGAAATCGAAGTTGTCACAAAGCGGTACGACGCATTTGGCCGCCTACTATCTGAAACAATCGAAAACCTACGCATTAAACTCCGCGACGTGCGCCAGCAAGAGGTCAGTAGTGTGCCACTTTACTTACTTCGCTTGAGCCATTTACATTTTGTTTACATTTTTATATGTAACCAATGTAACTATTCCATATCTATCCATTTATTTACATGCGGGTGTGTTTGTGCGTTTCCGGGCTGGAAAATAAAAACTTTTATTTTCCACCAGGTGGCTATTTATCTTGCGGTGTCACTTTTTTTTTATTTTCTTGATTTGCTCTTTACATTTCAGCGCTGTTGGAGATTTTCTCGCAAAAAAAGAAAAAAAAAATCTAGATTTTATCGAAAAAATGGAAAAAATCTAGATTTTATCGAAAAAATGGAAAAAATCGAGATTTTCTCGAAAAAAAAAACGAGAGATGTCAGACAGAGAGAAAGCGAGAGAGAGAGCTGCGACTATTAACTCCTCTTCATTAGCATGGTGTATTAACCCTTGGTGATCTAAAAAAAAACTCATTTCACTGTGTGTGTACACAACTTAACCCACATCATCCATCCGTGCACTTGTGTGTTTATGTGTGTGTTTGTGCCTCACAGCATGGTATTATTTCAATTTTGTGCGTTTGGCCTGAAGCCAACCCCCTCCCGCCGGGCTTAACCAATGTGTTGCTTAACTCCTAGGAGGAGGCGCGATTGCTTGAGGTGACACAAACCAAGACCATCAAACGCGAAAAGGAAATTCAATTCGACACCGGATTCTCCGGAAAGGCAAACTTAACCTCCCTGGAGGAAGCGGGCCTAATCACTACCCGCCAGGGTGACCAGCTGATGGCCGGCGAGTTAACCGCCAGTGATCTTGATGTTCAACTTCGACCGTGGTTATTTTGTGGAGAGGAGCCGGTTGCCGGTATTATCCTTGAAGATACCGGTACCAAAATCTCCATAAATGAGGCGGCACGGAAAAATCTCCTACGACGGGGAACAACTCTGGAACTTCTGGAAGCTCAGGCTGCCGTCGGTGCCATTATTGACCCACATGCCGGCGAGAAGTTATCCGTCGAAGAAGGAATACGCCGGGGACTCATTGACCCATACCAGGTACATAACCA
>SCLG01000458.1:14152-30814 GCA_004367875.1 Oikopleura albicans | reverse complement strand
AACGTCCTAGGGACAAAGTAATCTATATACGTATAATAATTAGGTTAGGGTTAGGGTTAGTTGAATACCGTCCTAGGGACAAAGTAACCGTCCTAGGGACAAATACGTATAATAAATATACGTATAATAATTAGGTAAGGGTTAGGGTTAGGTGCATACCGCCCTAGGGACAAAGTAATTTACATACGTATAATACTGAGGTTAGGGTTAGGTGCCTGAAAAGTTTTTTGACGAAACCATTTTACATAGTTCAATGTTTTTTGAGAAATTTCATTTCGTCAATGACAAACGTCAATTTTTTGACGAAAAACACCTAAATCGAACAGACTAAAATCTTTAAATAAGTTTCGTCAAATTTTGACGAAACGCAATTTTTTTTTCGACGAAACACACATTTTTTTTGACGAAACGCGTTTTTAGACGAAATATTTTTGACGAAACACTACATAACCCTACATTTATACCAGTCATTTATAGATTTTAAATAATGTGAAATAATCCGACAATACGGGTACGTTTTGAATAATTCACGCCAAAAGCTCATTAGAACAAAAACGAAACCGTTTGAACTCAACCTGTTTTTTTTTAAACGAACTACGATTTTGACCCCGTATAAGATCAGGATAAACATTTTGGTACCGCTACAGTGAGTTAAGGGTGACAATTTTATCATTTTTACGCATTGACCTTATACCCAACAACATACCGTGTATAGATATGAAACATACGGTATGTTTCATACCTGTACACCTTCAAAAATTGACCTCGAAAAATTGACCTTTAAAAAATAACCTTCAAAAATTGACCTTCAATATTTCCCGGTACAGTTAACATATCAGTTTCAAAATTAAATTTCAGTTAAATCCCAATATTTAAATGATTTCAAAGAACAATCATTTTTAGACAAAATTTTTTTTTCGGCCGTGGAAGAGAGCACAAATTTACAAAAATGTCTGTAAATTAAAAAAAACGTTTTTTAATGTCAAGAAAAAGTTTGGGTTCTAATTGAGGTCTGTAATGGTCACTTTCAACGAGTATTTTATAAATTTAAAAAGTTACTTTTATAAGTTTGATGACCGAATTATTAATCAGTTCATGAATAAATAATACCGGCGAGATATGAACTAAATTATGAACTTTTATTGTGCCAGTCATCTCAACGTATTTGCCTATAAAATAACCCGCTATATCGTCCTGATTTAAAAACGCGAAAAAAATTTTTAGCGGAAATGCATATTTCTCCTTAAGTGCGGCACTTAAGAGGGGGAGGACTGTACTACAAAAATATTTCAGAAGAAGGAAATCGCCTTTCAGTGATTGGCCTCTAGCTGATTGGCCGAGCGCGCTCAAAAAGGCCAATGACAGGCTACGTAGGTCTCAGACGCGCTGTCAAGCAACGTTGACAAAAAGTGGTAACAATATTTATTCTTTTCGGGTTTGAAAATCACTACGATATTATAACCGACAGAGACACACTGCCTTATTCAGGCAATTTCTCTGTTTTGTTTCTCCAATTTTTTTACGTAATATCCGAACCATTACGTAATATTTTTGATATAACGTACATATTTTTGTTATTACGTACATGTAATATTCAAATTGGGAAACCTGGAATATATTTTTTCTCATAAAATCAATCTTTCACGCTAAAAATTATATACAAAACAGGTAAAAAAATTACCAGCATTTTTGCTAGTTATTCGACGACGAAACAAAAAAAAAGTCAACGAAAAAGTTAAGTTTAAATGTAGCCACTATGTCTCTATTGAACCTAGACTTTCATGTCTCTGCCGGTTAACAAATCTCATCGGTAATTACCTAAAAATCAGATGTATCTGCTAAAGTAGTTTTTTCACCTTATTGGCTTTCGACATACATGTTTTTAGCATATTACTTTTTGACTCAATCTTATAAGATCAATTTTGGCAGTGCAATATACAAGCTATTAATAACGCGGATAATACAGAAACACCCTATTGCACCCAAATGTTGACACAAAAATATGAGACTATTCATAAGTTAACATAACCAACGTATTCATCAATTTTTATGCATCGGCATTCGGAGGCACCGCGGTTTTTCGAAAAAAAATTTTTTTCGGGAAATTTGGCTGGAAAACATATTAGTGAAAAAGTTCCAACGATTTTTTATAAAGTTTTCCTTCAAGTTTACAAAAAAAAACTTGAATTTTGTGTTTTTTTAGAACATTTAACATATACAGTCCCCCCTCACGATAAGGTCCCCCACGATAAGAGCCAACTTGGCCAGCTTTCTCATAATAAGGGCCAATTTCTCTTTATAAGGGCCAACATAGTCATTTATTTCTCATAATAGCGGCCATTATCGCTGAAAATATTATTTTACTCATAATAGGGGCCAAAATGTGGTGTCAAGGGTGGCCCTTATTATGAGAGATTTCAGTTTTTGTCGGATAATCAAGCAAAGTCTGAACAAATTGTCCAATAAGATTGTCGGATATTCTTAAAATACTAAATACAATTTACTAACCTCCACATGGGAGATACAAAAATATATAAAGTAAAAAAAAATACATAAAAATTGAGTGAATTACTAACCAGACTATCTGAAAAAAAAATCCACGTTCTCATAATAAGGGCCACCCCATAACAAGGGCCACTTTTTCAGGAGACAAAAGTGGTCCTTATCATGAGGGGGGCGTGTACTGTTAGCGGTCTGTTTGGTAAAATCTGTTTATATATGTATTTTCTGAAAAATGTCTCTGTTTTTTTTCCAAAAATTGTTTTCTTCAAAATTGGAACAACGAATATTATTGTACTGACATAGTTTTAAAAATAAGTTGAATAATAATACTAAGCAGTAAATCTTCTAAAAAAACACGCAAATATTTATTATTTTATCTCTTAAATTGAACGTATTTCAGAATGATATTTTTCATCTGTGATATTAGTGGTCACTTATAGAAAATAATTGAAGATTAGGGCCGATTAGTAACGTATGTTTTAAGGTATAGTCAAAAACACACGCGGCATATTGTCAGCTATGGACCTATGGCTGTCAGACGCAAAAACAAATTGTGTAATTTCGAAATGTTTTTTTTTTACTTTTGGACCATAAAATTAAATATTTTAAACAAATTTGACGTTTAATGCACCTAAATATGTCTACTTAGACATAATACATAATCTTTATAGTATAGTCTATAGAGTGTAGACTAAAAACGAAAAAAATACTGGTTATACTGTAGATAGTATGCTTTTATTTAACTCCCAAGGAAAGTGTGTGTATATATGCACACGACTTGTTTTTTAGGCTATGGAGCCCCGTAGCTCTAAACGAGTATTGCTAACCCCCTCAACTTTTCGAGAAAATTACAATTGACAGTATTCCTTGCGTAGGTTGGAAATTTCTAACAGCTCTCTAGGGGGCCCTGGTGGCCCAAATAAATTTGTGAATAGTCAGATCGACGTAGTTTGACGAGCTCTAGAACTTGGTTTCATCAGTTTTTTGAATTATTGCGAATTATTGTGATGTTTTTTAAGTGTGTGCACATATGCACACATTTCTCCCTACGGGTTATCAATTCACTCCTTCCCCCTGAGAGTTAAAGATGAAAGTGACTTGTTGTTTACAATAAAAAAGGCTTTGTTGTTTATAAGGTCAGTGATTTTAACCGTTATATGGTCAAGTTATTTTTTGAACCTAAATAAATCATGTATTATGGATTTTTTCTGGGCAACGACCTCCATCGCAATTTTTTCCTATAAATTCATGTAAAAAAGTGAAAAAAAATTTAGGGTCAAATGAGGTTTTTAGATCTTGACCTTATAACCAACAAAGTCTGTATCTATTTTTTTTTCGTTTGATCAATAAAACTTTTGTATTTTTACTTCGCACATTTTTATTACAAGAAAAAAGTTATTATGACTTGCCAGAAAAGGGATCAAGTATTGTTTCAGCCGCACAGTTTTAAGTGGCACTATCGGAATCGGCTATCCACTTTGTCCAAAAAACAGTCCTTACTCCCATAAGCTACGTTTACGGTTCGCGAAAAAAGCGTCTTTCAAGAGCTTAGCGTCTCATTTTTATTGAAAAATTATTCGTTATGGATAAACGTCGATTATGGGACCGTTCCTTATGGGAGTTAGGACTGTANCAAGACTTTGAGAAAGACCTATTTGTCCAGCTCAGCGAAAAACACAAGTAGGAAAATGGCCGGATTAACCCATTTGGCAGAATAAACTAAAAGCACAAGTGGCCGGATAAACCCTCACCCGGCCGGATAAACCCTCGGTGCGTGGGCGGGATGTTCGAAAAACTTTTGGGAAAAAAAGTGGCCGGATAAGCGCACGAGCGGGCAAAGTGGCCGGATAAGGGGGGGGGGCGGATAAACCCTTAAGCGGTGTACAATTTACTAAACTCCACATGGGAATACAAAAATATATAAAGTAAAAAAATACTTAAAAATTGAGTGAATTACTAACCAGACTATCTGCAAAAAAATTCAATTTCTCATAATAAGGGTCACCCCATAACAAGGGCCACTTTTTCAGGAGATAAAAGTGGTCCTTATCATGAGGGGGCGTGTACTGTTAGCGGTCTGTTTGGTAAAATCTGTGTATATACAGTCCTTACTTCCAATACGGACGTTTTTGATTCTCGAAAATAGCGGCCGTATTGAAGTGAATTGTCCTAAAGGGTCCATTTATCGACTGTTTTGGGGACACTTTGCCACAAAAAGCGTCCGTATTGGAAGGAAGCGTCCTTATTGAGTGCGTCCGTATTGAGAGTAAGGACTGTATGTATTTTCTGAAAAATGTCTCTGTTTTTTTTTCCAAAAATTGTTTTCTTCAAAATTGGAACAACGAATATTATTGTACTGACATAGCTTTAAAAATAAGTTGAATGATCATACTAAGTAGTAAATCTTCTAAAAAAACACGCAAATATTTATTATTTTATCTCTTAAATTGAACGTATTTCAGAATGATATTTTTCATCTGTGATATTAGTGGTCACTTATAGGAAATAATTGAAGATTAGGGCCGATTAGTAACGTATGTTTTAAGGTATATTCAAAAACACACGCGGCATATTGTCAGCTATGGACCTATGGCTGTCAGACGCAAAAACAAATTGTGTAATTTCGAAATGTTTTTTTTTACTTTTGGACCATAAAATTAAATATTTTAAGCAAATTTGACATTTAATGCACCTAAATATGTCTACTTAGACATAATACATAATCTTTACAGTATAGTCTATAGAGTGTAGACTAAAAACACAAAAAATATACTGGTTATACTCTAGATAGTATGCTTTTATTTAACTCCCAGGGGGAAGTGTGTGCATATATGCACACAACATGTTTTTTCGGCGATTTAAGGCCTATGGAGCCCCGTAGATCAAAACGAGTATTGCTGACCCCCCTCAACTTTTCGAGAAAATTAGATTGACAGTATATTTTTTTTTGCGTAGGTTGGAGATTTCAAACAGCTCTCCCTGGTGGCCCAAACCAATTTCTGAGTAGTCAGATCGACGTAGTTTGACAAGGTCTACTACTAGGCATTACCAGTTTTCTTGTATTATTGCTAATAATTTTGATATAACTATATTGTATTAGAAAGTGTTATGCACTAAACACTTTTATACTTTTATTTCGCACATTTAGTTACAGTAAAAAAGTTATTAGGACTTGCCAGAAAAGGGATCAAGCATTGTTTCAGCCGCATAGTTTTAAGTTGCACTATTGGAATCGGCTGTCCACTTTGTTAAAAAAAACAGTCCTTAGTCCTATAACCTACGTTTTCGATTCGCGAAAAACGTCCCTCAAGAGCTCAGGGTCCCCTTTTTTATTGAAAAGTATCTGTTATGGATAAACGGCGGTTCTGGGACCGTCCCTTATGGGAAAAAGATACCAAGTGTTTTTATTACCGATTCTGTCTGTACCGAAAATATGCGAATGAAGCAACCCTTGGTCCCCCAAGCGGAAAATCACAGTTGGCAAAAGTATATTTTTAATTGTACAGCGGTTGAATTTTATTTGCCTGGTTAACTCGCGCTCGGCATTGATGACACACTTTTAACCCCCTGACGATACTTTTGGCACATTGGCTGCAAAGAACATGGCCACAGCCTTTGAAACAGCACATCCGATGTTCGCCATCATCAAACTAAAATAATAATTAAAAATAAGAAACTACATGTATAGAGGCGGAGTTATTGGAAGGCTTCTTTTTTCCTGGTAGATTGTCTTACATTTTAACATTGTAAAACTACATTATGGCCATTGTTTAAATTATTTTATTGAGTCCGAATTATTCTATTATATAATATGTTTAATGAAATTTAGGAGACATTCATTTCTTGTAGTACACTCCCCCCTTATGATAAGGGGCACGTTTGTCTCCTGAAAAAGTGGCCTTTGTTATGGGGTGGACCTTATTATGAGAAAGCGGCCGAAAGTGGCCCTTATCATGAGCGGGACTTTACAAATATATAAGAGAAAATGCGATTAAAGTTCGTCATTTGAGACCGAGAAAGTCTAAACTATCAGACTATCAGGCAAAAGGTTCGCTCAAAATAAGGGCCACTTTTTGGCACTTTCGATTAGCCCAATACGATACACTTTGTTTTAAGGAAAGTGTATCCTTTTTGGGTTTGGAACTGTATATTGATTAGAAATAATGTTTACCTCTTCAAAACACACTTGACATTCATTAAGTGCTTCATCTGAATTTGGAATTTTCTCATTAAAGTTGCTGCTTAAAAGTGCTTCTTTGAGTCTCCGGTTTTCATCTTCCAGTCGTTTTTTATCCGAAATCTGCGTTTGTTTTTGTTTTTCAAACATAATACGCGCAATTTCGGCTGCCCGTTTCACAGAATTTAATTGGTTTTCGTGCATCTCCTTTTCACGAGCTCGGGCATTATGGAGGTCTTTAATGGCTCTTCGTTGATTTTCTGTCTTTTTGGTCGATTCCAGCAATTGTTTACCATAATCATCAATTGTAGCGGCCTTATCGGCGATAGTTTTTTGCAAGTTCAACACCTGTCTGCGGTATTGAGCATTATTTTGGGAATTTGCGGACTGTTCTAGGCGTAACTGGCAATTGTTTTGAGACAATCGAGAAATGGTCAAATCTTTTTGATCAATTGTGTCCAAATGTTCGTCAACCTCTTCGCGGAGATGGCGAACTTGCTGCTTTGATTTGCTTTCTTTAGCTCCCATGATATCTAAATTGAACAAGGTTTCGACATTATACACCAGGTGCGCCGTTATGTTTCACCACGTTATATTACAATTTTTCCCGTTCGTCCCGTTATGTTACAATTTTTTAGCAAAAAAATTTCCTGCGTTTTTGCCTACGCACTACGCCGCGGCGTTATGTTACAATTTGTACAAACAACGCGTATTTCGCAATACTTTTGAGTTACGTAATCACTATTTTCCGTTATGTTACAATTTGTACAAAAACACGTATTGCGCAAAATTTTCCCCGTTCGTCCGTTATGTTACAATTTTTAATTTTTTTTTTTGGGGTTTTCCGGCAAAATCGCCTACGCACTGCGCCGTTATTTAACACTTTTTTGATTTGTTTTTGTAATATAACGGCGTACCTGGTGTATTTTGTGAAATAAGTTAACTTATTTACATAGTTCCTGATAGGAATTTCCTTGGTATATTATGAAACATGCAAAAGTAAACATACCATTCTTAGTTTAACCAAATTACAAACTGAATTGCGTATTAATTGCTCATATTTCACCCACTAGGCAGTTATCCAGTAGGTTTTACAAACAAAAACATGCCGGATAAATGCGTAAGGTGCTGGAGAACAGGGCGAACGGGAAATGTCATCACATTCAAAAACAATGTAAAAGTTGCCGGATAAGAGCACTAGCGAGAAATGTTCTAGATCCGATCAAGTTTTAATTGGTCCAAGGTTTTCTGCCAAAATGTACCGGTTGAATCTCATGAAAATTGGCCGAGCGTTTCTAGATTGTTTGTAAATTTCTTCGATTGATTTGTCAGGGTGTCTCTTAACGCGTTTTAAACTTCAATTTGCGTCAACGTAGGTTTGAAAAATGATTTGTCGGCGTTACTTGTGTCGCTTAAATCAATCAAAGAAATTTACAACCAATCTAGAAACGCTCGACCGATTTTCATGAAAGTCAACCGGTAATACTTTTAATAAAAAAAAAGTTTCCCACAAATTCCCCTTTGTGATGTTATCTGTCATGTTTTCCAACAAATTAATGAAACATTACTTTCAAATTCTCTTTCGTGCTGTTATCTAGCAAGTTTTGTTTTAGATTTTATAATTGATTCGCCTTATCTATACCGTCATTCTTGGACATATTAATTAGTAATTTGTTTAAAAAATAAAAGAAAAAGGGTTTTTGATGCAAAGGTTAGAGTGCCCCATAACTGCATAGGTACGCGGAAAAATGAAAAAAGGGACCGTAAAAAAATAAATATTTTTCAGAAGGTTGAGCTAATAAGTACATGTATGTAAATGTATGTAAATGTCATTTTTCAGAATTCATAAAAAAAACTTCTGATCGTTATTTGCTTACACGCCAGGAAAAAATATTTGTGTTAAGCGATAAGTCTTCATAATCGTTAGGGCTCACCAAAAAATAAGAGGACTAAAATGTCAATTTTCTCCCATTTCAATTTTTCTTTATTTATAATCGTAATGTACTCACAAATATGGAGAATATTTAACACAGGTCCAAAATATTCATATATTTTTTTAAGTTTTAAAAATAAATGTTTTAAATTGATCGAAAAATATGTTTCAAATCAAAACAACGTGTTGCAATTTTCTCTTGAATGAATTAATTGCGATAACTACATGTAGCATATCTGACAAATATCTCTGACTGTAAATATTAATTTTATGAATGTAGATATATGAATGTACTCACTTTTAAAAATTCGTTTGAACATGTAAATAATTGTGTAATTTTTTCAATTGTCGTTTCAATAAGTAAGTTGACTTCATCCTTTGTAGTCTGAACCACCCATGCGTAACCCCCTCATCCTTTCCGGGATGAAATTTCACACCAGGGCGATTTAGGTTGAGTTTATTTATTAACAAAATCAATGCAATCAATCAAAATCACATACCGATGCGTTACCCTTACCAACTTATTATTATTTGAATTTCTTATTATTCTTAGTCCATTAAAAAAAAAAAATTAAACAAACTTTAACTCACAGGGGGAAGTGCGTGAAAATAGACACACAACTGGTTTTTTCGTCGATTTAAGGCATATGAAGGCCCCGTAGGGCAAAACGGGTATTGGTGTCCCCTCCTCAACTTTTCGAGAAAATTCGATTGACGGTGTTTTATTTTTGCGTAGGTTGGAGATTTGGTGGCGCAAATCACTTTCTGACTAGTCAGACCGACGTAGTTTTACGAGCTCTACAACTTGGCTTTACCAGTTTTTTTGAATTATTGCGAATTATTGTTAATTTTTTAAGTGCGTGTTTATTTACACGCATTTTCCCCCTACGGGTTCCCAAAAACTCCTTCCCCCTGAGAGTTAACTAACACAGGGAGGCAGCCTTTTCGGCGATGTAAGGNGAAAAATGCGTTCCTTAAAGTGGTGTTTTATTCAAATTCTCAGTTTTACATGTTAACGGGTATACAGTGACACTACAATGTACTACACGGCGTTTTACATGAATTTCCGCCATATTTTCTCCCGCAATTTCTAGATGGCAATATTCGAGTTTTTGACGTGCGGAAAAAACTCGAGTTTGGCTATCTAGAAAATACGCAATAAAAAACGGCGGAATTTCATGTGAAACGCTGAGTACAATGACGCCGAAAATGGGAAATAATCAAAAAGTTTAAAATTTTCCTTTTAGCTGTATCTCGAAGTACGTCCCAAAATAGTAATCTGTCCGGGGATGAAATTCAAAGTTTGCATTTGGCCGCGTCAAACTTGGAGGACAAATTACACAATACCATTACGCTCGCAAATGAAAAACAACGATTTCACTCACACATCCTTAATCTTCTCGAAGATTTCGAAAAGGTATTAAAACTAACCCGCAGAGCTCCTCAGTTATGTACACAATTTTCAGATTATAATAATCTGATCAGATTATAATACCCCACCTAACCATTTGACTTAGCACATTTTTTNAAAAAAATTCTCCAAGAAGTTGCCTTTCTCTCCATTTTGATGCAAACAGAAAAAAAAGACAAAAAAGTTTCTATTCGAACTTTGCCTGCGGGGGTGTCGGACTTATTCGCCTTATTCAAGTTATGTTTGCACCCGCGTCATAGGAAAAAAATACAAAAAAAGTCAAAGAAAAATAACAAATTTCCAGTTCCGATTTGGGAAAGTTGAAAAATTTTTAAAATTTTTTTGAAAGGGGGTCGTTTTGGGACCGAGCGCCGCAAAGAGGAGGAAATATGCAACCCTAACCACCTGCGCTTTTTGAAACAAAAAAGAAAAAGAGAAATTAACCAATAAACGCTGTACCACCTCTCCACCGCCGTCCTAATTGGCACCAGCTCTCTCACGGACACAGAATTTTTTTTATTTTCGGGAGAGAAAAAAATTAAATATTTTTTTGCCTTTTAAAAGATTTTTTGCAGGAGATTTCCAATAAAAACCGTGATATTTTAGAGAAGTACGCAGCTAGAGAAATATATTGAAGAAACAAATCGAGCGATTGATGAAGTCGAATCCAATCTAAATTCAGGTGAGCCATTAAGTTGCCATTAAAAAAATTATTAATTGTCAATTGAACCATTATGTAATTGTTAAATACATGTACATTGTATTTAAAACCTCAGTTTTATTTTTTCCAGGAAACATATTTATTCGAATAAATTATTGCGTGGGGTAAAAAATTACCATCGGGGGACTCTTAATGTACATTTCTTTCCATGTGCACATTAAGAAAAACATGAACATTACGAGGTCACATTGACTCATTTCAGACTTTTGCGTAAGGTAAAAAACACCATTTTCTGAAACTTACATATATGCTGCCGTTTGATCTGAAAACGGCGGTGAGTAATAAATTTGGAAAAAAAAAGACACGTTTTGGCGCTGGAGAGCATTTTATGGGCCTGAAATATGTCATTACGAAACCCCTGAATTAATCTGAAATATTTTGAATCAATTAATTAATTATAATTACGTAATCATGATTTTTTTCCAAACGAGTATAGTGCGTGGGCGGTCAAAGTTTTAGAAAAAGATACTTTGAACAAACGGACAATAGAAACGTTCACATAAGCAAAGTTTTTAAAACGATTTCTAGAATTATAAAGGCAGATTTTTTTAGTGCTTCGCCATTAAAGTGTTCGCCATTAAAGTGTTCGCAAAACACGTTCGCAAAAACTGTTCGTTTTGTTACATGTGTGCTGTAACAGTTTAAGATAGGGAGTGTAATTATTGGTGTCGTGCAAGGTTAACTGAGTTCACCTACGTCACTTTCTTCGTTTTAAACATCTTGCAGTTTTAAACCGTTCTTATTTAATAATAGTTTTAAAATCTTAAGCTTTTTTATTATATTAATTATGATTAATATAATTTCTTTTGAAATATTGCCTATCATTCAAGATTTTTGGGTATAATTAATTATTATTGTTTTTAAACAATTCATTATCCATGACGTTGACGGTGGAGGTGGAGCAAAAAAAAAAGAAACTCCAAAAAAATAATTATTTCATTCTCTTATCAGATTCCGTTCTATAAACAGAAAAAATAGAAGATAAAATGAAAATCGGCAATTTTCAAGTGTTTGTCATTTTTGGCCCAATTGGAGGAATTATCGCCATACTATTTGAAGCGTAACCTATTATTTACGGACAACGACCAATTAAAAAAAAACCATCCTAACCCACTGCGCCGTTATCTTTAAAACCTGCACAAATAACGGAGCCAGTAGGAAAAACTGCAAAATAACAGCGCAGTGCTTAAAATACAACGATATTTGTTACCGAAAATTGGCCTTAAAACCCCCTGCGCCGTTATCTTGTAACTTACGCACTTAAAAACGTGCAAAAAGAATGGAGCCAACATGAAAAACTGCGAAATAACAGCGTAGTGGTTAAAATACAAAAATATTTCTAACCGGAAATTGACTTAAAAATCCGCAAGATACAGTCAACACGTAGGTGGTGTGTCTGAAAATTTTACGTCAAAATTTCATAAAACAAAAAATCAGCATTTTAGTAATTTTAGGGCCACTACACTACCCGCGCCGCTATGTTTCCAATAAAATTTTCAAAAAACGGAAACATAACGGCACCGTCGGGAACATAACCGCCGGAAACATAACGGTACAGGTGGTGTATTAATTTTTGAAACATCACCTGATTTATCATGACACTCAGGGGTTACTATTATTATCAAATTAGTTGAATCTTCCTAAAGTATAAATTAATCTCATTGGTCCATCTTGGGGGGTTAGTTATTTTTGGAGTTCCTAATAGTAGGGTGGCTGCGGTTCTTAATGCAATTCTAATTCGTTTTTCAATCTAAAGAGCCTATCCTGTCATATCAATTTAATGTTTTTGGTCAATGTCGACATAAAAAAGCGTTTCGTTAGAGCTATACTTGAACTTGATTGGCTCAGCTAGAAAGATCAAGAGCGGTTGCATCAAATTTGACGCCACAATTTAATTCATTCCATTTACAACTTATATGATCATATTTTCCGCCAACTCATAGACACCACCTAACCAGTTTTAGGCCAGCACAGTACAGCTCGTTTTTATTTTTGACCTCGGGTGGCCAGCACAGGACAGTTCGTTTTTATTTTTGAGCTCGAGATGCCAACACAGGACAGCTCGTTTTTTAGCCCGAGAGGCCAGCACAGGACAGCTCGGTTTTATTTTTGACCTCGAGAGGCCAGCACAGGACAGCTCGCGTTTTTGGGCCCAAGAGACCTAGCACAGGACAGCTCGTTTTTATTTTTGAGCTCAAGAGGCCAGCACAGGACTGCTAGTTTTATATTGAGCTCGAGAGGCCATCACAGGACAGCTCGTTTTTTTAGCCCGAGAGGCCAGCACGGGACAGCTTTTTTTACCTTGCGAGACCAGCTTATTTTTGACCTCGAGAAGCCAGCTCATTATTTTTCAGATGAATGCCGAGCACTGGTTCCAGCATTATTAATACTTAAAGCATTATTAATAATTATCTAAAATTATAAGATCTTTAGTGGTGGAGACCCTATTAAATAAGAGTCCATAGCTGTAAGGATGTCGAGCATGTTCAGTTTCGTTAATCTTTTGATCATACGGTAAGCTCAGAACATTTTAGTTTTGATTTGACTTGGGGAACATGCATAATGTTATTTTTTCTAGTTTTTCGGGGGTAATGCAAACATAATCCCGCTCTTGATGAAAACTTTGGCGGCGTCATTAAAAAATCGGTATAAGTTTTTGAAGTATTGAGTCAGAAATCGGGACCCATACATAAGCCTCATTAGTAGGCTTCAAATATGAAAAAAACGATATTGCAATCAAGTTATTCTAAGGGTTTTTTTTCTATCGGCCCACTGCGCCGTTATGTTTTACCCCCTTATGTTTCCGTTTTTCTCCGTTCTTGATTAATTCTTACATTTTTTCACGATGTTGTTATCTTTTAATTGCTCATTGTTATAAATACTTATTTTAAATACACCACCTGCGCCGTTATGTTACCACCATTAAGTCGCAAAGTCATAATCGATTTTTGGTAACATAATGGTGTAGGTGGTGTACGTACCTTAAACTTTTAATTTTTATAATCTATAATAAATGATTAATTTTAAATCGTTTATTAAAATAATTAAATTAATACACAGGGTGCGCAGTTATCTTGCGAACTTTGTCCTCAAAAAGTCGCAAGATAAGCGTTTTTTCGCAAGATAACTGCTCAATGCGTAGGCGGAAACGCTGAAAAACCCCAAAAAATGAATGATTTCGCAAGATAACAGCACGGTCGTATTTTTCTAGAACTTTTCGCCAGATAAGAGTACGAGCGGGTATTGCGAAATACGAAAGTGTTATTATCCAATGAGAGACCGGCCTGATGAACTCACGAGCGGGAAATTTTTAGATCCGATATTACTCATTGTTTAGCCTAAATCAATTTACTTAACAATACATTATGTACAGGTTTTGATATTAGATCTTGGAGAAAACAAATCAAACAACTTAGGTTAAAAGAGAAATCTTTAGATTGTATGATGGAGTTCAACGCTTGAACTTCAACCTGAGATGCAAAAGTTCTGTTTTTTTTGCAGAACTTGAAAACTTGAGAACAGAACGTCAATAGAACAAAAGAACGCAAGAACACCGTTCTGGGCAATTGTTCCGTGACTAAACACAATAGAACGGTCATTTAGAACGTTTTATTTTTTTCTATTCGAAAAAACGTTCAAAAATGCGTGCTGGGCAAAATAGAACAAGCGTTATCTTCTGTTCTATTCTGAAATTTATAACAGAACTTTTTCATCTCTGAGGTCAACCCATAGTTAGCCAATTTTTTGTGAAAAAAAGTGACCGGATAAAAAGTGACACGGACAAGCTCTTTTGAATTCTGACGAAAACGTCTAAAATCGTGTCAAAAGTGCGAACCATTTGAAACAAAAAAAAAATAGGCTTAACCGATAAAGACACAGCACCTTTTTTTGTCAAGCTTGATTTTTGTCACGATACAATGAGTATGTCCGGTAAATTTTGTTATACTAGTAATTTGGTAACCTGTCAACAAATAAACAAACTAAAGTTACTGAACTAATTTTTTTTTCAGTGATTTATGCGCATGAAAATAGTAACTCAAATTTTTTTCAAAGTATTTTTCGCAAGATAACTGCTCAGTGTGTGGGCGGAAATCCTGAAAAAAAGTTTTCTGGAAACTCGCAAGATAAGCGTACGAGCGGCAATTTTCGCAAGATAACTGCTCGCAAGATAACTGCGCACCCTGTGTACTTAATTTGAATACTTAATTTCAATTGTTAATTAAATTAAGTGGATTTATTAATTTATAGACGAATCAAATTAATTTAAAATACAATGTATAATAAGTCAACATACGTAATTATAGTTATTTTTTAAAATTAAATTAAATCTAATTTTAATTTAATTTAAATCGATAACTTAAATAATAAGGGTAATGATTTGTTTAAATTATACATCACCTACCTGCAACAGTCAGTTTTTCCACCTACGCACTACCTTCTTAAAGTGAAAGTTCCGCCTACCTGCTTTAAGGAAACCCACGAATGGAACAAAACTGGTACTTTAAGTAAAACTATTACTTTTAACAGGTAGTGTGTAGGCGGAAAAACTGACTGTTATTTTCACCGGTTCGTAAATGTAATTTATGTGAAAATATTATGATTGGAAGGGGCTATTTTAGTTTTCTGGGTTATTTGAAAAAAAAATTGGCATCGAACTTGAAGGTCTAAAATACTTTGACAGTTGGTTTTGGTGTTTATATGATTTGTTAGTCCGAAACTGTTTAAATTATCTCATTTACCGTGTGTCTCCCGAAACGACATTGACTCGGCCATCGCAATTATGAATTGTTAATTGAATTNAAACCGGCCTGATAAACCCTCAGGCGGCGTGATAAACCCCAAGGGCGTAGGCGGAAATGCTGAAAAAAAGGACAAAAAAAGTGTTAATTCAACTGCAAACTGTTAAGTCAAATGCAAACTGTTAAGCCAAATGGTGTTAAGTCAAATGGTTAGGTGGTGTATCAAAAAAAAAACGATACTGCAAGCAAGTTATTCTAAGGGTTTTTTCTATCCGCTCACTGCGCCGTTATGTTTCATTTTTTCCGTTCTTCATCAATTCTTAATTCTTACATTTTTTCACGATGTTGTTGTTATCTTTTATTTTTTCATTGTTATAAATAATTATTCAAATACACCACCTGCGCCGTTATGTTACCAGCATTAAATCGCAAAGACAGGTAACATAATGGATTTTTGGTAACATAATGGTGCAGGTGGTGTACGTACCTTAAACTTTTAATTTTGATAATCTATAACCAATGATTAATTTTAAATCGTTGATTAAAATAATTAAATTAATAGTTAATTTGAATACATAATTTCAATTATTAATTAAAATACGTGGATTAATCAATTTAAAGACAATAAAATTAATTTAAAATATAATGAATTCAAATACGTGGATTTATCAAAAATGGAACAAAAAAAAAGTTACTTTAAGTAAAACTAAAACTTTAAACAGGTAGTGTGTAGGCGGAATGTATTATGATTGGAGCTGTAGAAGAGGCTATTTTAGTTTTCTGGGTTATTTGGAAAAAAAATTGGCATCGAACTTGAAGGTCTAAAATACTTTGACAGTTGGTTTTGGTGTTTATATGATTTGTTAGTCCGAAACTGTTTAAATTATCTCATTTACCGTGTGTCTCCCGAAACGACATTGACTCGGCCATCGCAATTATGAATTGTTAATTGAATTAATTAGGGAAGTCCGTGTGTATACGTGGTTTGGCTTCATTCAATTATGGAGAGTCCACTTCGGATATGGATTGCAACGGGGTTTTTGGTTACTTATTTTTTGGCTATTTTTGAATATTTATTTCCGAAGTCAATGTCGTTTAGAGACCTCAAATTGAACCTTACACGTTCAGTTGCTACACGGTACTAATTTAAACCGCAATTACAGAACCCTGTTAAGCTTT
>SCLG01000457.1:102611-123921 GCA_004367875.1 Oikopleura albicans | reverse complement strand
CTGTTCGTGGCTTTCGACTCCCTCCAGGTAATTTACAAAATTTTTCCAATTTTCCAATTAAATTTGCTCATTTTTTACTAGTTAGTTTATATTTGTATAAAACTACTACAATATTACATTTATAATTGATACAAAAATAACTGTCTAGTTTCAACCACGTGGTGGCCCAGTGCTATACAAGATATACTTTTCAATACAGTATGTAATGAGGTCATCGTCTGGGTGAAGCTGCAAAACCATGTTCCAATGGTTTTACATTTTGCATTATAACTTTATTATTTTTTATTACATAATAATATAAAAATCAAATGTATATAATTTTCTACTTTTTTCTGCAAAATATTTGATTAAGTAATTTTTTAATTCTCAAAAACTGACTAATGTTATTTTATCCAAAATTATCTAAATTTTAATTTCCGTGAAACTACGGGATTTTTTCCTCTAACCTCTTGGTGGCTTATATTAGTATTGTTTTTCAAAAAAAAGTGAAATAAAAAGCACAAGCGCGAAACATTAGAGCGCACCCGGTGTACAAATTAATTTAACTAAATATTTTATTTTAGTTACTTCGTTCGAAGAACGACGAAAATTGGAGGCATTGGTTGTTAAAGGTTTGCTTTCATTGGAAGACGACCTTAAGGGGGATTACTTTCCTCTCCATGGCTCTCGTTCTTATGAACCAAAGCCGACCGGTATGACGGTTGAGAAGGAAGAAGAGCTTCGCAAAAACGGAAATCTCTTCCAAGAGCCCGACTCGACCTTGCTCCTTTCATCTGGCTGTGGACGTCACTGGCCCGATGCCCGTGGTAAGCATTTTAGAGTTAATTTATGCACGTTAATTTATCCCTCAGAATAGGGGACGGTGTTTAGAAACAGCAAACCGACCCCTGTACATAACCGAAAAAAGTGTAGTAAAAACTCACTTATTCTCTATTTTTTTTGGGTACGTTTATAATGACGTGTTTTTTTAACACGGAATGGTTGATCAAGAACTTTTAACCCGTATTTTTAACACAGAATTTTTAACAAAGAATTTTTTAACAAAGAATTTTTTTAACACGGAATATTTTTACACGCATTTTTACCACAGAATTTTAGAAGTGAATTTTTTAAGATGAACTTTAAATCACTAAAATTTTTAACAAGTATTCACTATTGTTGGCGATAAAAAAATATTTGATGTTGAAAAATCCGTCTTACAAATATAAGATGTTAAAAATATTTGATTTAAAAAATTTTAATGGTTGTTTTTTTTTGCTAAAAAATCAAACAGTATTTACATTTTTGACTTTCGAAAAAAAAAATAGAGTTTATAAAATTTCCGCGTTAAAAACGGGTCCCAAAATCGGGACCGAATTTTTTAACACGGATTTCTTTAACACATAATTTTTGTAACACGTTTACTTTAAGACGGATTTTTTAACACGGAAAGCTTTATACAAAATTTTTTTTTTAACACGTAATTTTTTAACACAGATTTTTTAACACGATTGATTTTTTAACATAGATATTAAGAAAAACGTCTTAGAAAAATTCCATGTTAAAAAATCCGTGTTAAAAAAGTTTCTCCGCCCGAAATCATTTACTAAGGTAGATATTTATAGGAATTTTCCACAACGAAGCCCAAAACTTTTTCGTTTGGGTTAACGAGGAGGATCAAATGCGTATCGTTTCAATGGAAAAGGGGGATGACATCAAGGGCATCATCACTCGATTTTCCAAGGGAACTCAGCAAATCCAAAAAGTGCTCAAAGAAAATGACGCCGACTTCATGCACAGCGAGCACCTGGGCTGGATTTTAACCTGCCCATCCAATCTCGGAACTGGTCTCCGTGCTGGTACCATGGTAAGCATTTTTTTTTATTATCTACTCAACCCCATTTTTAAAAAGTGCATACCCAAAATGCGTATTTAACGTATTTAAACAGAGTTGTAGCAGTTTGGGTTTCCAAATTATATACACCACCTAACCCGTTATGTTAACACCATCAAACCTGAAAAACTGTTAACATAATTGAATTTTGTTAACATAACGGGTTAAGTGGTGTATGTAAAGTTCATCATCTTACAAATGGATGAAAAAGTAACAAAAATAAAGGAAGAATAAAAATTGAAAAACTTAGATAATATGGTGGTGCTCAGACTGTCCGGCTTCCAGCAATTTTTCTATGATTTGTAACCCTATCACCGTTACAGTCTGAGCGCCTTCATATGGTATAAATAATGTAAAATATCAGTTTTTCATCTTTTTTGATTGGATTTTTTTTTATTAAAATGTAATGTAAGTTGTAATATGTTCAATCTGGTGTATGTATGTAATAATTTGCTGAATATTAAACGACTTCTGTTACATTCTCAAAAGTAAAATTAATTTGTCACAGGCAGATGTGGAAGCAGTCTTCAACTATTAGTGGTTTATAAAAGTGGTTTATCATGTATTTTTTGGGTATACATGGATATTTTCTTCATATTTTTTGTATGTTTTTATGTCAGTGTCACTCCAGCTCAGTGATCAAACTATCGCTATGTAGAAGAATATTCCTTTAATATTCAGAAAATATGCACCTATAAATAATATTTTCAATTGATGACAAATTACCCGGAAATGAAATTACCGGGACATATTTATCTAAGTTAGGACTCCTAATATATGTGTCGCTAATGCTAAGGACTGTAATATGTATTAATTAACATGTAAAAATATGTACAAAATATGTAAATTCTAATGATTAAATCTCTATTTCCAGACATTTCGCCAATTCTGCCGATATTTTAAAAATAAACACACTCGAATTCTAGAATAAAATGTAATATCTAGAATTTTAGAATAAAATCTAATATCTAGGATTCTAGAATTTGAGAGTATTTATTTTTAAAATATTGTTACTGTATTTAGTCGCAAAAACCCATTGAAAAGGGCAAATTTGGCAAAATATCTGGAAATAAAGAAATCATCTGACATTAAGATTCTTAGTTCATTAAAGAGAACCTTCACGAAAGAAATAATATTAATTTATATTTATAGGTAAAAGTGCCAAAGTTTTCTGCACGAACCGATTTCAAAGACGTTCTTGCGAAAATGGGTCTCCAAGCTCGCGGCACAGCGGGAGTTGACTCGGCTTCGACTGGCGGCACTTGGGACATTTCGAACGCCGATCGCCTCGGCAAGTCGGAGGTCCAATTGGTCAACATCTTTATCGAAGGCGTCGCCCAAATCATCAAATGGGAACAAGCGCTCGAAAAGGGCGAAGATATCGAGGCCGAAGTCGCCAAGGCCGCCCTTCCCGAAAAATACTGAACTTCTTATACATTCCTGGTATCTGTTTTTGACTCTGCGTCACTAATGGGTTAAAATAAAAGTTCAACTTGTATTATTAATCATTTGAATTTGATTTATTGCATTGGAAAAATCGCTATCGCAAAAATTTCGCGCCCAGAAAATGCATTATACTTCCGGTTTCATCAGCTTTCACTTTCCGGTTATTACCGGTCACTAGAAAAATTTAAAACCTTAAAAAATCCCGATTTGAAATTATCCGGATATTTTTTTGTTTGTTTGTTAATTAAATCGTCTTTTAGAAGGCAACATCTGGTACACCGGGTACGCTCAAATGTTTTCTAAAAAAAACGCTTTTCCGACTATGCGTGTTCCTCCAAATTTCACATTATGTAAAATGTCGAATAATTTATAAATATTTCGAGAAAATGCCATAAAATCTAAAACATTAGGAAAATTTTCGACAAATTTTCGACAATTTTGACATATCCCCATAGGCAGGGCTCGGCACAATGGGCTCGCTTTGGATCGCTCAGAGCCAAAAATTACAATTTGGCTCGGTTCGCAACGAAAATTTTAATGGTAGCGAGCGGAGCCGAACCGAGCCAAGTAAATTTCCAGGAGGCCCGAGCCGAACCGAGCCGAGCCAAGGAAATTTCAGGGGGCGCGAGCCAAGCCGAACCGAGCCAAAAAAAATTTCTCCGTTCAAATCCCGAGCCGAGCCGAGCCAAAAAAAAATAGCCAATTGTGCCGAGCCCTACCCATAGGAACCCTACTTGTTTTTTGAAAGATAGAACTAATGACAATAATTTTATTATGGCTTTGCATCACACAAAATTATGATTAACTACATATATTGTAGGATTCTTTATTTTTCCAAAATCTTTCCGTACCGAATGACTAGCGAAATCCCTCTTCGCCGGTTGTGGACAAATCAGTGAAAGTACCCAATTTTATTTAATCACTGAGAAGAAAAGAAAAAAACTAATTTATACTAGTCGGATATGCGACGATTATTGTGTACTATTTCTGTTTTTTTAAAGATCATAAATTTCAGTCAGTCATTTTTTGATTAGACGGCTAAGGGTAAGATTACTGGTTATCGCGATATATCGTAGATTTATTTCTCCGTATTATTATTTTACGATTTAGTACGTTTTGATAATACCTCTTTTTACAGTTGAACATCTTGGCATCATAGAAAGATTTCTTATATTTTCAGATTACATTAACACCTGTGACCTCGTTTTTAATCTCTTTTTGGGGTCAACAGTGCCATATAGCCTATATGATATAGGGCCACATGTCATTGCTATTCGAAATAAAAGGTCAAGTCGGGTCTAATTCTTCCAATACGACTATGAACTCGAAATTATACTTGTATGAATGTATTGAAAATTTAGACATATCAGCCGAATACCATTAGACCCGAAATACCACTGTCGATATTTCTCATACATTTCTGGGGAATTTCTATAAATTATTCGTATGCTTTTTTTTTAATTTTCTCGAAATTTTCGGTAAATGAATCGTGACTATCCATCAAAACGTAGGGAATTGGTCGTTTTTTGTGGCGAAAGGTTAATCCGCCGAAAATTCCTCTTTTGAGCATTGTGATTGGCCGGAAATGAAGAAATTTCGGCGGATTACCCTTTCGACACAAAATAAAAGAGACCGATTCCGACGGTGCCCCTGGATAATATGTACTGTGCTACAGTTCATTTTACAGATGATATAAATTAAATTCAACTAATTGGTTAATTAAAGCATGTTTTCAAGCCGAAACAACATGTTAAATGTCATGCTGGTGGACGTCATGGGTGACGAGGGCGTCGTGGACGTCATGGCCGACCAGACTGTACTGTAAATCATTACATGTATATTTTTTTTTCGCCGAGAGTATCGTCATTTTTTACATGACTGTTTTTCTTGCAAATGGCCCCCATAAATTAAATGCATTGTCCGGATATGAATTTAAATTCGTTATTATAATTGACTCATTAGGAACGTAAATTCAGGTGACATTTCGTCATTTGTCCAACCAGTACATAGAATTCCATTCCAAATTAAGATTATAATGAAATGTGTTTAGTTTATTATCAGCATGGAATAAAGTGCGTCAGATTTAATATTTTTATAATAGCAGATGTTGCATCGTTAGTACTTTAATTGAAATGAATAGAGGTTTATTAAGCGTCATTTCTCACGGGAATTCCGCTTTTGGTCAATATACTATGTGGTCCAACAATGAATCAGCGAGAGCAAATTTGTGTGCGCACTTTTATATTCTTTAGGATGAAAAGTGCGTCCACAAATTTACTCCTGCGGATTCATTGTTGGACCGAACAGGAATGGAGAGATTCTGACAAAAAAAACTCCATTAAAAACAATGTAAAATTTGGAAAAATTCTTAATTTATATATTTTGTATTCAATTTAANCGTCATTTTTTACATGACTGTTTTTCTTGCAAATGGCCCCCATAAATTAAATGCATTGTCCGGATATGAATTTAAATTCGTTATTATAATTGACTCATTAGGAACGTAAATTCAGGTGACATTTCGTCATTTGTCCAACCAGTACATAGAATTCCATTCCAAATTAAAGATTATAATGAAATGTGTTTAGTTTATTATCAGCATGGAATAAAGTGCGTCAGATTTAATATTTTTATAATAGCAGATGTTGCATCGTTAGTACTTTAATTGAAATGAATAGAGGTTTATTAAGCGTCATTTCTCACGGGAATTCCGCTTTTGGTCAATATACTATGTGGTCCAACAATGAATCAGCGAGAGCAAATTTGTGTGCGCACTTTTATATTCTTTAGGGTGAAAAGTGCGTCCACAAATTTACTCTTGCGGATTCATTGTTGGACCCACAAGAATGGAGAGATTCTGACAAAAAACTCCATTTTACATCAAAAACAAATGTAAAATTTGGAAAAATTCTTAGTTTATATATTTTGTAATTCAATTTAAAAAGTTGCATAGAATTATCTAGATACATATTTTCGCTTGTTTTAATTTATATTACAAGCCACGCGGTGAGTCATTTGCGTGGCTAAAGGACGATAGCTAATAGGAGGCGCCTATAAAAAATCATGAGTCAATAGGCGTCGCTTGTAATTCAGTTACAGACCCCAGCGCCGTAGTATTACAGTCGGTGATGTAACGAGTTTACACAATTTCGTTGACGTTTTCGACAAGAAAAAAATGTCAACTCGTTCCGCCTCTGTCACCTTGTAATCTCACCTACTGTAATACGATTTTTTGTCTCGGCCATAAAGAATATTCGACATCAAAACAGTGGCGTGAGTTTTATAGCTTTAAAACATATGTATATGTACATGTAAACTAACAGATTACAAAATGCGACGTACGGCACATTTCGTCACATAGGGAGATTTGATAATCAATCCCAAAGGAGCTAATAGAGTATGATTCATACTGTATGATCCATACTCGTTCATACTGTATGTTCGAGTATGGAATTGTCACAATTATTATATTGTATTATAGTAAACTTAAAATGATTTTATATAAATTATCCCGGTCATTATATGCCAGTAGGACATAAATTACAAATAGTATATCATATGTAACATATGTAATCATATGTAACGACATTACATTCAAAGTACGCGTAACGATCACGATATTTATATTTATTTCAAGAACCAAGTTCCATGTTAATAGCGCCGTGTATATTCAATATAAATGAATATGTTATACCATGCAGTACAAGTTATAATAACGTGCTTCTCACTTTCTCAAATTTGTATTGTAATAGGCTCAAAAACTATAAAAGCGAGAAACGCGTTATTATACCTTATTTATACGTCAAACTGTACTGTGTGGTCCAACAATGAATCAGCCAGGGCTAATTTTCACACGCAGTTTTATATTGTTTCAGCATAAAAAAGTGCGTGTAGAGATTTGCTCTGTCCGATTAATTGTTTAATCACACGGTATACGGTACCGTATACCGTATGGGGACGCTCAGCCTGTGAGGGTGACGTCAAAATAGGGTTAAAAATCATAGGAAAATGGCTCAAAGCCTCACAGTCTGAGAGTCCCCATACGGTAAGTTATATGGAATATACACAGAAGTTCTGTGACAGAACCATAAGTTATGGTCCATAACTTGGTTCTTGAAAAAAAAAATATCGTGATTATTACGCGTAATTTGAATGTAATGTCGTTAATTTAAAATACGGTATACAAAAAAATATATATGTGTATGTAGTTTTTATTATCATTCTTATTATATGTTTCTGTTTGGTGGTGCTGTTATACACGCTAAAGTACTTTTTTCGTGATTTTCAACCACGGTGACAAAAAAAAATCCCAGAAAAAAAAGTAAAAAAAAACGAATAACAAAGAAAATCGAAAAAATATAACTCATAAAAAAAGTATAAAATTGAGAAAATTTAATTATTTTTTTTTTCTCTATTTATTTTTTCATGTTGATCTTTTTCTTTGATCAAAACAACAAAAAGCGGAAGATAAACAAAGAAAGTTTTTTTTTTGTGTCGAAGATCGCCTTAATTAATTACATGAATTCAGCAAAGTTACAAATTTAGAAACGAGCAATGGATTGAGAGTTAAAAAGTAAAGTAGAAAATCGAAATTTTGAAAAAATATTTGCATACAATTGCATTAAATATAAAGAGAAAAAAATCTGAATAAAATCAAAAAAACCGAAAAAAAACTGATAAAAAATCGAGATTTCGAAAAATTACTGCATTTGGTAAAAGAGAAAAAAACTGGTAAAAATCGAGAAACGAGTAAAAAAAAATAAAAGAACAAAACAAAACAAAAAACTTTAGAAAACGAGATTTCGAAAAATTATCAGATTTGATAAAAGAGAAACCGATAACATAAAATTCTAGAAAAAAGGAATAAAAAATTCTAGAAAAAAGGAACAAAAAATTCTACAAAAAAGGAACAAAAAATTCTAGAAAAAAAGGAACACAAAATTCTAGAAAAAAAGGAACAAATATTCTAGAAAAACAGTAACAAAAAATATTGCAAAGTTAACCCATAAAGGACGGTGACTTTCGATCAGTTGGCGACAGAAATGTTTTTTTTACTGTTATGATCATTTATTTAAAAAAATCGCTGTTAACAAGGTGCAGAAAAAAAATCCCAGCTAGATCCAGCTCCATTCAAAAAAACAACAGAAGTTGAGCATATTACATGTGAAATAATTGATTTTTTATCATTTTTTTTATTCGAAGAAGAGAGTGAGCCAGAGAGATGGGGCGCACATAACTCTAGTGGGAAAAGCGGACAATATATGACGCTGGATCGGTTCTAGAGTAAAAAAAAATAAAACATTTTTAGCCAGTTATACACTGTTTCATCACTATATCTACACACTTTATATATTCATCATATACTATATGCTTTTCTGAATAATACACGACGGAATATCTGCCGATTTGGAAATATTACTTAACAGGTACGTTTTTTTTTGCTTTATGTATTTTGTAAATTTCCTTTTTTTTTTTGCAAATTTGAAATGTATTTTCTTAAGACATGGAGTACTCTCATTTATGCAAAAAATAAGTGATTCAAAATAAATATGTATGTTCAGATATTCATTATCTTGAGACGTATTCGCTATTTGCATAACTATATATTTTGGCTGATGTTTTTTAATTCATTTCTTTTTCGTTTTTTTTTGGTATTATGATAATAGAGCAAATAGGCAAATAAAACTGGTACACATTCACAAAAGTTATGTGACATAACTCTCAAAAAACGCTAAAATTTAAGTTCTTAATTGAATAATCTTCAATTTTGAATTTTAGTCAAAAAAACTACAGGGTACAAAAAACCGATCGATATTTTCAAGAAATGATAGACGAAATTACAAAAAAATTAACACAAAAACTCATATAGTCCTTAGTTCCTTATAAGGGCCGTTTTCTGTTCTCGAAAAAAGCGGGCGTCAAAGGATAAACGTCCGTTATGGAAACACCCCCTATGAAAGTAAGGGCTGTATGTTATTTTTTAAAACGACAAATCTGTATTTTTTTTTCAGGTGTTTTAAAAATTACTTTCGAAAATTTGGAAGTAAAAGCTCATTTAATGTTTTAAGTCAACAATAGATATAAAAAATACATAAAGTGTGTGCCGTACGACACATGTGGTCTCGTAAATTACGAATCGTAATAGTTATTTTTATTACTAATTAACCACCTAACTAGTTTTGTTAACAGTTATATTAGTATTTGTAGATTTGCGGTTATATTAGCAGCATTTTACCTGTTTTAACGTTTTGGCGCCAAATGTGGTCACAGTTATGTTTACAATTTTTTTTGTTACGTTAACATTTTTTTGTTTTATTTTAAAATAATTAATATGTTACGCGTTAAATTAATAATTTTTGTTATTTTCCCAATCGTCAGTTGTGGAAGTAAACTTTAGCTCGATTATTAAATTACTTCCCCCATGCTCAGAAGCATAAACGGTCATATAGTTTGGATCTATATTATTACATTAGTCTGCGGAAGTGTGCTCATTTTGTTAATTTTTTTTTCAGAGCGGAAAAGCTAAGACTCGATGTGTAAGACTGAGTGCCAGATGGATCAACAAATAGATTCCAGTTTGTCTACTCTTTAAAAACGGTCAATTTTTAATTTTTTGATGTTGAAAATAAAAACTAGTACATTGTGCTACACGACCTAACCTGTTATGTTAACACTATAAAACATCAAAAACTGTTAACATAATGGAATTTTGTTAACATAATGGGGTAGGGCGTTTGGTAAAATAATTCTAAATCGAAGTTAATAAAATCCAAAAAAGTGTTAACATAATGGAAGTGTGTCAACAAAACGGATGTTAACTCCCAAGGGGAAGTGCGTGTATATAGACACACAACTTGTTTTTTCGTTGATTTAAGCCATATGGAGGTCCGGTAGGGCAAACGGGTATTGCTGACCCCCCCCCCTCAAATTTTCGAGAAAATTCGATTGACGGTATTTTTTTTTGCGTAGGTTGGGGATTTCAAACAGCTCTCTAGGGGGTCCTGGTGGCCCAAATCAATTTCTGAATAGTCAGATTGACGTAGTTTGGCGAGCTCTAGAACTTGGTTACAACAATTTTCCCCAAACTGGTCAATTTTTTCCAATACGGACAGTTTCTTCTAATACGGACGATTTTTTCCAATACGGACGCTTTTTGTGAAAAAATGTCCTCAAAACTGTAGAAAACGAGACTTTATCACAATTCACCCAAATACGGACGCTATTTTCGAGAATCAAAAACGTCCGTATTGGAAGTAAGGACTGTAGTGTTTTTCGTTCGTGGTATGCACAGTATAGCTAGTCTAGTTTAAAACATCTTGTGCCAAATGGTTCAACAAATAATTCCAGTTTGTCTGCTCGGTTTTCGATGTAGTTTTATTTTTCGATGCTGAAAAAAAAAAAATGAAAAAAAAACAGTCGGCCATTTTCGGCAAAAACGGAAGTCTCTGACTGGCACTTGTTGCACTGATTTTTTGGATAATCCCCGACTAAAGATTCTTACCTAAGCTCATTTATTTTTTTTCCTTCGGTCTTACCAAAAAAAAACAGCATCAAAATGAAGAAATTGAAAATTTCCAATTCTATATTATTGTTAAAAATTATTCTATTTGTTGCTTTCCACCATTTTGTTATTTTTATTTTATTTACTTGAAAGGAAGAAAGGGCCGTGCGAGCAAAGTTGAAAAGTTTTCTGCCTTTTTGAGTTGTTTAGAGAAGGAAGAAAAAAAACTATTTTTCCGATGCGTCGGAATGTTTTTTGACAAAAAATTAATGAGACATGGATTTGGGACAAGAAATCCGATTTGAACCAGTCGGAAATAGAAAAACGTTCTATTGAGAAAAACCGAAGACTGTCAATAATTTCAGTTTAATTTTTTGTGATTACTTTTTTTCGGGGAAATAGAGACAATGAGGAAAAAGGTTGGCCAAATATATATGTTTATAAGTTTTTTGTTTTGTATATATTATCATGGATTAATATCAAGGTCGCTTTTATTTTAACGCTTTTATGTTCAACTTCAATATGTGGCCAACACGTAATAGGGTGATCGAAAAGGGGTTAAGTTATTAACTGTCTTAAGTACTAAACGTACTGTTTATTATAATTCTGGTAGTGTTTTTCGTTTCTGGAATACACTGGTTAACCCATAGGGTAATTCAAGATTCCAATTTATTTAGGAATAAAAGTGTAATCACTACTTTTTGGCATTCTGGCAGTGTTTTTCGTACTTGGTATACAAGAGTTAATTTCGTAAAAAAGTACTATTTTTGGCATTTCAATGGAAACATTTTTCGTTACTAGTTTACACTGGGAAAATCGGTTATTACATGTCAAAGCCAAAAAGTTGCCTTTTTTCATTCTAGAAAAGATACGGCGCATTTTCTCCGTTCTATTTACGTTCTAGAATAAAAGGAGCATTTTTTTAACTTTGACATACAATAATAACTTCTATACAGGATGGACGGTATAAAAAACGACCAATTGTTGACAAAAAATCTTGAATACGAAATCTGCGACATTTCACTTGTCAACAATTGGTCGCTTTTTATACCGTCTAAATTGTATCTATTTCTTGCTCCAACTGCCGCCAGCTTCGCAAAATTTTAGAAATTTTTCCAAAAAGGGCAAAAAACGAAATTTGGTAAATCGCGCATGCGTCTTTTTGATAATGCAGCCAGTTATGCTCGTGCCGCTTATTAACTCGATCAATACCACCAAAAAATATAAATTAAAACATTATGTTTCCTTGGCCGACTGATAGTCTACAATTTGTTTTTCTTTTCTTGCAATTCTTTGCGCAGAAACCAGCCACTTTTTCTTTATACCAAAAAATTATCTTGATACATGAAAAAAAAATAAAGCCCGAGCAAATTTAAGGTGCATTGGAACAATAAAACACAAAATTGAATCAAAATAAATATATACCCGACCAGAATGTTATTTATTTCGGCCCTGTCCCCTGATTTTACACCAGCGGTGGAAAACAAAAAAAAAAGTTGATATTTTTTGTCACACCAACCGCCAGTGTGGCAGCGCTCGTCTGAATTAAAAAAAAATCATCTTTTTTTTTATTTTCTAAAAATTTAGAATAAAAATAAATCACTTTTTTTAGTTTAAAGATTTAGAACTTAAAAAAGAAACTCACATTTATTATGTTGTAAAAATTTAGTGAATGGTATGAAAATTTATGATCAAGAGATGTCTTCGAATACACTAGAATATGTTATAAATTTCTACAAACGAATTCATCCATCAGCCACCCTGCAAAATGTAAGTANAGTTAAATAATTTGAAAATAAATGTTTAGTTTTAAAACGTCAAATCTTTTGCCAGTTTATGGAAAATGTTTGTATATCACAAGATATACAGTTCCCTAGTATATTTGTAGGAATTCGACGCATTTTTTTTTATTTGGCTTTGTGTTCTAGAAGTGCCTGGTTCAAATGACCACTTTTGGTATTTGACATATAATACACAAATGTATGCTAAACGCCAATATGAATATATTTTTGGAATATGTCTTCACAGTTTAGACCGAATAGGGCCCTTTTGAAGGAAAAGGGTCTGTATAGGCAATATTTTTTAACAAATATTTTGACAGCTAAAAATTTTTAAAAAGTAAAAAAGTATTCCTCAGGCCTGGAATACAATGGTGAACCCACGAAATAAGTCAAAAGTGGAGATTTTTTTGAAAAAAAAAACCATAAAATGTTTTTTGTTTGCGATTCTGGCCAGATATTGCCAAACCTGGTACTGTTTTCGTACCCGGTACACAGTAATTAATCAATTGTTCTAATACCTTTTTTTTTGCATTTTCGTATTGTTAAGGTTCTAAATAGAAAAAACGTAACGAAAAAAGTAATTATTGTGTTCTCCCTTTTTGTCTGACCTCGACTGCGCACCTCGCAGATTAAAACGTCAAAATTATCACCATTTTTTCTTGGTTTGGCATCAGAATAAGGGCAAGAAACAAAAAAAAAACTGATTTGGTAAGCCAAATTGGCGACTCTTTTCGCCCAGCCGGAACCGACACATGGTAAATAAATATTTGTTACCATGTTTGGCTTCATAATAATAACAATGAAAATGCGTATTTTTCGATATCTTACTTTGTGCATGTTTTTTTTCTTTCGTTGTTTTTTTTACTTTTCTCTTCTTAAAAATATGAAAAAAACGCTTTTTTGGTGGTTTTTCGACTACTACAGCGTCTGACCTTTTTTGTTTTGTGAAAATTTTGCAGGCGGCGTTTTTTGGTAAACACAAACCACGAACGTTCAGGCCCGTGGTTACTGTTTTTATGTACATTTTACATTATTATAAATAGATTAACAACAAGACTTCTGGTGTATATTTAAAATCTATACTCATTTCCTCTTATCGCCGCGTTGGGATGCAACTTGCTTCGTATTTATTGTTATTTTTTCTACGTGTGTTACAAGTGGCTCGCTTTAACCCCTAAAGTAATTTTTGGCATTATTGTCTACAGTGGTCTTTCAAATTAGGGTTGCTTTGGCACGCATGTTTTTTTTTGTAAATAAAATAGTTTTTAATAATTGCGGCATTAACTCTAAGGGGAAATGTGTATACTTTAAACGATTAATTATCAAAATATACCTATATTATGGGCATACATTGAGCATATACGCACACAATTCCCTTTACGGGTTACCATTGTTTATCTTAACCTAAGAGTTGAAAAATCAATTATAAATCGAGATTAGGAAACCGAAAATTCCGACTTTCTAGTTAGGGCAATAAAATATTTATTTTTCCACTAGAAAAATTTCCAGTAACATAAACAAATTCTCTGCGCAGTGCCTTGTTAACCTCAAAAGCGAGTTTTAGAATAAAAAAATGCCGAAAACTTTTTGGAAATACTGGTAACGCATGAATCATACGGTATTTTTTATGCGTTAACTTTAGGGGCGTTAAGTTATGTCGGATTTCCTCTCTGCAAATTCACACATTAACCGTTTTAAACCATCATTTATGATCTTGTTTAATGATTATTTTTATTAATAATAACTGTACGTCGCAAAAAACAGATAAGTTATGTATAAAAAAATAAAACCAGAGACTTTTTTTAATACGCGTTAATTTTTAGTTTTATGCTCGTACATTTGAAAAAAATCACCAAACAAATGAAAAATACGGTAAATTTTGGTACTAAGATTCCGGAAACACTCATAATAAAACCACCAACATTTTTTTTTTGTTCATTTTGACGCTTTAAAATTAACCATTCATTTTGTCAACAATAAAAAAAATCATTTTTTTTTTCAAAATGTTAATTTATAATGTGCTTAGATCGTGGACGCCAAGAAAATGCTAATTAGTCAAGAACCGTCATCAACGCCATCCAGTATGTATAACTATTCCGTTTAACAACTTTTTTTTTGATAATCAAGGAAATCCAAAGTTTGTAGGAAACTTGTTGCGTAAAAAAAAAATTACGTAAAAAAACTATAAATCGCCAAGGAGCACGCTCTTAACCCACCCGGAAGACTTTGATTATCAATTTTAACTTACATCCGTGTTTAAAGTTTCAATTGTGCACAGAACAACCACTCGGGTTTTACTAGCTAAAGTTGTAGGGCTTCTATTTTAGTTGAATTTTAACACCCAAGGGTTAAAAATTCGGTTTTGGCCAAGTTCGAACAAATTTTTTTTTTTCAGAAATTCTTGAAATAAATGTTTTTTGAAAAAAAAGACGCAAAATTTGTATTTTTTTTTTCAATTTCGAAAAAAAAATTATTCCCCAATTTCCCAAAAAATGTTTTGCCCCCCATAATAAAAAAACTAAAACACAATGTATTGCACGGGAGTTAAAAGATATGAAGTAATGAATAACGTGTTTTTAATTTAATCAAAATGAGTACATTTTTAGTGTTTTTTGGCGTACAAATTTACGTCCAGAGTCGGCACCGTGGTTTTTCAGAGAAAACGGTTTTCGAAGAAAAAGTTATTTGAAGAAAAGTTTCTCTAATAAAACGTTTTTTGGAAAATATAATTGATTTGTGGGGGTACGTGACGTACCGTACGTACCGTACGTCATACAATGTACCAAAAAAGTTTTTAGTTCAAGTTCTTATAAAAATGTTTTCTTCAGAAAATGTTTTTCTTCGAAAGATCACGGTGCTGCCAAACTTCCTACTTTTGATACCGTGCAGCTACCACTATTTTCAAGATTATAAATTTTGTTCAAAAATTTAATTTTTTTATTCATTTTTTAAAATAATATTATTTTGGCTTCAAATAATTAACTTGTTATTAGCGACGACGGAACCAAAGGATCAAACGGTTATCTCACCAAAAAGCTCACCTGTTTTTGAAAAAACTGTCAATTCTTCAACGTACGTATATTAGTATTTTATCATAAATGACAAAAAAAAAATATGCAAACACAAAATTTACCACAAATAATTAAAGAGCACAACAGTTAAACATGCTTAAGGGTAATCATATATTGATATGTTTGATGACTTTGCATAACAGTTGTTTGTAATCCGGAAGTACATTCATTTAACTTTGTTGGCGATTTATGTTTTTGTTTTGGAGAAAAAAATATACTTCTGGGTCCAAAACGTTATTTAATGTTTTTGTTTTCTTCATTTTACTATTAATTTTTGGGTGTTTTTTCACTTAACTTCCGTGCGTCTATATTATACACCCCTGGGCATTTATCTGGCCACTTTTACCTCCCAACCGGCCGGATAAACCTTTAGGTGACCGGATAAACCTAAGGGCGTAAGCGAAATAGCTGGTAAATGTGTAAAAAAAAAAGTGGCCGGATAAGCGCGCGAGCGGGCAAAATAACCTAATATCGGGGTGGAAAAACCCTGAGGGAGTGTATTCAAGGAAAATGAGATATTTTAACTGCTGCGCGTCCGGATTTACTACCCCGTGGCGCGTCCGGCTGCGCCTTTTGGCGCACTTTCTCGTCTCTTCTCTTTAGATCACATGTTCCTATATGAAAATGTTTTTTTGGGTGTTTATTGACTAGTCTATTTATAATATTGAGTCTGACATATATTTAGCCAATAGTATGAGGTCACTTATTTTGCTATATTTTTTGCTATTTTTGACCATTTTTAGGCAAATTTGAAAAAAAACGTTTTTTCCAAAATCCACCGGTAATTTTGAAAATCTGATTTCAGATTCCGCTTCTCCGCACAAAACTGCTTCTAAAACACTTTTTATTCATTTACTACCATGTGATCACTTTAAGGTGCAAACCTATAAAAAAGCTTCAAACCCCATAAAACCCATATTTTTCGAATTTTGCAAAAAAATTGCACACCGTTTCTGCGCTTATATGTGGGAAGTCTGTATATGAATTTTCAGTTCCATAGCACCAACTTTGCGCTAACGGCATGCAAAACAAAGTCTAAAGCGTCTCATGAGACATCATATTGGTGAACAAATCACATTTTTGTTGACAGAAATTAATAAACTTGGTATCATATTATGCGCAATGAGTCAATTATTAAATTTAAAAAAGCCGATCCAGAATACCTCAAACCGTTGAGAAATGAGAGAGAAAATAAGGAAAAAGTGCGCCAAAAGGCGCATCCGGACGCGCAGCAGTTAAGGAGAATTTAAGGAGAATTCTATAAATGTAAGGGCATTTTCTATAATTTTTCTACAAATTAACAAACAAAAATATTCGCGAGTTTACCCATTATTCGCGAGTTTACCCTTTATTCGCGAGTTTACCCATTATGTGGGAGTTTACCCATTATTCGCGAGTTTACCCATAATTCGCGAGTTTACCTATTATTCGGGAGTTTACTCATTATTCGCGAGTTTACCCCATTACGGGGGCGGGGGTAGACTGAGAGGTCTGATTTTTTGTGATTTTTCATTCATGAAAATTTGAATTAAAAGTACTAGTTCACGGGCGTTAATATCACTGTAGGTTTCGCTGAAGGTCAACTCGAAGAAACAGAAAAATCACCTTTTGGAGTTTTTTTACAAACTGTTTGTGTAATCCGGAAGTCATGTTATTTAGCTATTTAGACAATTTGTGTTTGTGTTTAGACCAAAAAAGTGAACGAAAAAGTTTAAACGTTTGTTTTTTAGGTATAATTGTCTTGTATGTAATAAAGAGTTTCAAAATGAGCGCAGATTAGAACAACATCAAAATCTTCATAATCAACGCGCCGGAAAACCGTATGCCTGTACTAAATGTGGAAAATTCTTCTCGACGCCTGGTTATTTAGAAACGCATATGCGATTGCATACCGGTAAGAGCATACTTTTATCGGTTTTGACAAAATAAATCAGACAAATCTTCCCAAAATTATTTGACAACAAATTTTTTTAATATATTTTCCTGAAACTCGTCTTAAAACATTTTGGTGTTAAGAAATTATTAAAAAATTTGGTGTTAAAAAAATTATTAAAAAGTTTGGTGTTAAAGGATATATTTTGCTACAAAATAGGGTTGAAAAAAATTTACTCCGTTATAAAATGTGGCGTTAAAATTACGCTAAAAATATTAAAATAAAACGCATAAAATTTTATGTTAAATTTTTTTGTGACAATATTTTTTCGTCTTAAAAAATTTGGTCTTAAAAATTACACTATTAAAAATGTTGGCCCCACTTAGTACCATTAGAGACGCCTCTGTCCTTTGAGAAAAGTGTCCCTAACGGGGTAAATGACCGTTAAGTGGTAAATTTAGGAAATTTTCGATATATTTTTCCCAAAGAGGGACCCGAGACCTTTAACTTGTGGAGAAGGATAGCAAAATTCTACATATGTCAGTATCCCGAATAAAAAATGTTTTATTAGGAGTTAAACCGTACACATGTCCAATTTGTGGAAGGCAATTTGCTCAACGGCCGGGCTACACATATCACATGCGAACACATACTGGTAAGCAAATTATGCTAAATAGGTTACCTAGCCAAATGAATCTAATTCATATCTGCTTGAAAAGTTTTTGCGATGAAAATGAGACTTTAGACTCACACTTTCATACTGTCTGTTTTTTCGATAACGTATTGACATACAATAATGGTAGGAAAAGTAAGACGGATGCTGAGCGTTACGGGTTAAGGTGTGAAAACGAGTCAGACACCAATACGTTTACAAGAAAAGACAGTATGTAATACCAAAAAACAGTTACGTCTAGATTAGTTACAAAATGATTATCAGTATCTTGAAAAGTTAGGATATTTTCGGCACGCTGTCGTAACGCATTTAGGGGATGTCTTTCAGACAAAATATTATAGATGTACATTTATCTCATTTTGATCCGTGATGTCATATACCTTCAAAAAACACGTAAAATGGCGTCATAAACTGACGCTACATTAGGAAATATGTAAATGATTTCAATTAAAAAGTAATTTGTGCGTGATATACGGAAACAATTCTTAATTAGTTATTTAATTGGAACATGTTTATTATCCTGGTAAAAATATTTTGTGTTACAATTTATGGGATTTCCAGTTTTTTCTGAATAAATTAAAATGAAATTTATGGAAACGTATTATTTAATAAAAAAAACTGCAAGGATAAAAACATTAAAAATGTTAAAAACACGCTATTATGCTAAACTGAGTAGCTAAATTTAAAATAAATTTTGCTGTGAAAATAATAGAAATTTTTACACTTCACGCATGCGGTCAAATTTGAATGTTATGTTGCGCTCCCGACAGTGCCGTATGACACACGGGTCATGTCTAATTATTCCAATAAGTCAATAAACCGAAAATGGTGGGAGGTATAATAATATTATAACCGGTAACCGGATATCAATTTCCGGTTAATCGGAACTTAATGTTAACAAAAAACCGTCATCGACATACAAAAAGAATGAAAAAATTTGCGATTACTCTTATAGATTTCGAGCCATTAGCGAAATGAATAAAAATAGTACCATATCGCACTGTCGGGCTAACATGAGTTAATTTAGTGCCGATTTCCTTTAATGAAAAGTAACTAAAATATATTTTTAGGTGACAAAAGGTACAAATGCAAAATATGTGACAAACAATTTATCCAGATTGGAACTATCAAAAGACATTGCGAAACGCATGATATACCCAGCGAAGGAATCGATTCTATCATTATTCGGATAAATCATATGTCCAAGGTATGTTAATTTTTGTTACTTTTATGATTATTTATTGTACAGTCCCGAATCCTTTATGGGCCACCATGAGGGCTCCAAAAAGCGACCCATAAGGGATCCTCGGCGTATAAGGGATGCCTGTTATTTGCTGGAAAACGAGTTTTTAGATATTGCAGATTTAATCTTTCAAAAAATCAGTTATGGAAAACTGCTTAAAAATGCAAATAAATATAAACTGAAAAATTGGGGCCAATAACTTATGGGCCATTAGGGCCTTATGATAAGGCCATTTATTCAAATCCAAAAATCTCGCGGCCCATAAGGGAGGCCCGGCCCATGTTAAAGGTATCCGGGACTGTATATTTTATTAGAAAATTGTCTTAGCTTTGCTCAAATTTGATCATAAAAAAACGGCCCACCTAGGATATTTTTCTAATCAATGTTAGCTCGCATAAATCTCGTGTTTATAAACATTTCTGCTAAACATTTCTTCTGTTTTCAGCCCATTCCGAAACCAGTAGAAAAACGGTCAAAAGGTGGCGGTATGCGGGTCCCGGCGACCAAGCGACTCCCTTCCAAGTCCAAATTTGACCTAGATGTTTCTGAAGTAGCGGCGGCCAGTCGGACTAGCTTTTTGAGCTCGACCTCGTCAAGCCTGTCGCCCAAGTCTAGCCTCGTGCCGTTTGGATCACCTCGTGGACATATGTCCTTAGCGGCGACTTGTCCGACTGTGTCCTCATCGGGCTCGGTGTCACCCGTGCCGAGTACGTCGACGGCGGGGGCCACGACGATTGCAATACGAAGTCCGCTGCCCTCATCGCCTCTAACCGGCCCAATTGCGGGCCCAGTCGTCCACCCGCATTTGAAACTGGGTCACCCAATTGGTCTGACGCAGCCGATAAGGGTGCCGGCCGTTTTCCCCAGATTAACTCTGCCTCACCCGACCGCGCCACTTTTCTCCCCGCCACGGCTATCACATACGTCCCTGGTTCAACCGCCAACTATGCTCTTTCCAAATCAGGCACACTTTCTCGCTGCACAGTACCAACGCAATTTATGCCACCTAATGAATCTGAAACAATAGTTCTTTTATTTGTTGCTTTTAGGAACTCCAAAATTAAAAATAGATACAATTGGTGATAACGCTGGAGTTTTTCATTTTCAGTTTTATCATTATCCGTTTTTTTTCATAAACTATCACATATCGGTAAGAGTGTTTTTGAAACAGTTCAACTTATTTAAACGGTTTTTGGGGTATGTTTTTTAACCCTCGCAATTATCCCCAGTTTTGTAACTGAATAAATAAAAACAATCTGAAATACTTTAGAGCCAACGGGTTAACTTCAATTTCGCGTGAAAGAAAAAACAGTATTCAAGGGGATCCATATTCATTGAACAATGTTAACGGGAATTCGTTATATTTTGAGCTATTAATCGCGCGGTGTGTGAACCTAAATGGTGCGCAAAATGGCGCTCTTTCGTTTTGACCAATCAGTGTGAATTATTTATCATGTGTAGGTGGATCGCGCAAAAATATGCAGATTTCCCGTTGATATTCCAAACACAACTGTACTTTATAAGATTTTTATGATTCAAATTTATACACCGGGTGCGCTCTAATAAAACCGCAGTGCGTAGGCTATGATTCATAGGCTATGAATCATAGCCTATAAAATATTAGAATGTATAATGATCAGAATTCTGTAGTTTTGCATAAATTTAGGAATTTTACGTAATACCTTAGATGTTTGTATAAATTTCGTGACATTTTTTTTATAATTTACCTCGGAAATCCTTATAAATAAGTTGCGACGTATTAGGGAGCGTTGCGTTAGAGCGCACCGGAAACGCTATATTATTATAATTTGTATTGTTGCTACTATATTAAAAGTATATTTTTTATGTA
>SCLG01000457.1:88771-101254 GCA_004367875.1 Oikopleura albicans | reverse complement strand
CGACTGACTAATGTCTGACTCAATTATTCTGTCAAGGTATTTAATTAAGCTACCTGATTTTTTTGCTACGTAATTTCAATAATTTAGTGACCGTAAATATGGGCAGGTCTAAAATTCGTGGCCTAGACATTGTAATTTAGTTACTTTTTTTCCTTCTTTTATCTTGATTTTTCCTTCATTTTTCTTTTTTTTTGTTCATTTTTGTTCATTTTTGTTCATTTTTGTTCATTTTTGTTCATTTTTGTTCATTTTTGTTCATTTTTTTTCATTTTTCTTTATTTTTTGCATTTTTCTTCATTTTTATCATTTTCTTCACTTTTATTTGTGTTAATTATTGTTTCTTCATTTTGCTCGCCTAATCATTTTTGATATTTTTTAATTTTTCATCTTTTTTTTCGTTATTTTTCATAAGATTACATTATTTGAAACAATATGCACGCAATTTTGTCCGTAAGATTTCAATTGACTACTGTCAGACTTTAAGTCCTAATAAAACGCCGCATAACTCAGAAAAATAATGAGCTGGCCTGGACTGGCCTGTCGAGCTCAAAAATAAACACAAACTGGCTAGTTGAGTTCAAAAATATAAATAAACTGTCCTGCGCAGGCCTGTCGTGGTAAAAAGTCAAAAATGAGTTGGCCTGTCGAGCCCAAAAATCATAATGAGCTGGCCAATCTAAATTTCCAACCAACTGTCGAGCTATTTAGGCGAGCCAACTGTTGCCGAGCCCTGGTATTACCAATTTATTGAGTACCTTATGTGTGGAAAAAGGTAATACATCAACAGAATCAGCTACATGATAGTTAAAAAAAATCCGAAAGCCAATTTTTTTTTCAGTGTAAAAATTCCCAGCTTACAATGAATCCAGCTCCATGATAATAATAATCCGAACATCAATCATTCCCAAAGCTTTTAAAACAGACACTGAGTATAATATTAAATTTAAAATGTTTTCGATAATAACAGCTTTATCATACGATTAATCATTATATTTTTTCTTCATCCGTTCCCATATGCTTAATTAAAAATCGTAAAAATATCAGGATACCGCGAAAAACTAGTTTTTTCTCACGGACACTGACGAAGAAAAAAAAAGAAGAAAAAAAAACTTGTTTGATTACTTTATTGTACTTGTGATTTATCAGAAACGATAGTGTGTGTTCCACACTTGGCGTTTATACACCGTTTCCGACGGTTTTTATCTTTTAAGTCAGTTGAGAATTACAACTTGGTACGTATTTAACATTACATAATACGATAATCAATTTAGCTAAACCAATTATTGAGACGATGAAAAAAAAAACCAAAGCATCACTTTTAATTAACCGAAACCTTCGAAACGTTGGTGCCGCTTTACCAGAGCTTGCCACGATTTTGCTTATCTTACCGGGTTCTTGGTGACAAAGTCGAGTGATTTTTTTTTTGAAAACTTCCTTGACTTCATAAGTTATAATTTATATTCTTAGGACTTTTTAAGTCAAGACACTTTTCCAAAAAATATAGAAGACTTAACTCATGCGGTCCCGACAGTGCCATATGGCACTGTTTACATTTATTTCGTATACATTTGGTGACGTAACGAGTTGACACTTTCGTTTTCGATTAACTGCCAACTTGTTTCACTTTGTCAACTTGTCACGTCACTTTTGCCCCTTTTTGCCAAAAAAAAACGCCCAGAAACTGTCAACTTGTTTCACTTTATCAACTAGTTATGTGTCAACTCGTTATGTCACTAACCGTTCACTAACCGTTGAAAAACCGTATGAAAATATGACAGTGTCTAATAATTCAGAAAAGTACCAGTATACAAACGCTACCCCATTATTATGATTTCATAGACGCATTGGAACAATTAGATACGGCGCGGTGTGACCGTTAATTTAAAACAGCAGTGCCATATGGCACTGTCGAGACCGCGACAGCAAATTTAAAAACCGGGCTAGCTTTGATCCGAACTGACCGCAGTGCGTCAGTTTGAAGAAACAAAACAAAATTTTTCTGAAAATGAACTCTTATTTTAATTGTAGGTAAAATAAACTTAAATACGCTAGGAAATGTGAAGTATATAGAAGACTATGTCTATAAAATACTGCAATTTGCGTCCCAAAAAGGTGTAAGGACTGTAACAGATATGATAAAAGGTCGATTCAGGCCAGCTCTGCTTTCAAATCTTTGTTTTCACTTTTGACGTCGATTAAGCGATCATTGAAAAAGGGTGACACGGTAGTCGATGCAGTCGTGCTTGATGAAAATGTACAGGAAGTGTTGCTGGTCCCCGAGTATCCAAAGGCGCTCGGTTGAAACGAGTTTAGGTTCTAAAATTCAGAACTTATTATTGAAAAGTCACATTGGAATCCGTCGCTAAGGCTTTAAGCACAGTACTATATCGGAGTGATTTTCAAACGCGAAAAAATAAATAATGTTACCACTTTTTGGTAACGTTGCTTGACAGCGCGTTTGAGGCCTATGTGGCCTGTCATTGGTCTTTTTGAGCGCGCTCGGCCCATCACCAAAATGCGATTTCCTTCTTTTAAAATATTTTTGTATTACAGTCCTCCCCTCTTAAGTGCCGCATTTACGGTAAAAAATTTTTTTCGCGTTTTAAAATCAGGACGATATATACTGGCCGTACTTAGCGTCCTCCTGTTTTGCTATTTTGTTTAGTATCCGTGTTCGGTATGCTTTTTTGTATACAAATGTGCCTCACAGACAAATGTAGACTTGATATTGGAATATTACCGTGTGTCAGTTTCCAAAAATGTCTGTAAAACTTCCAAAAATGCCAAAAAAAAAAATTAAGAACAAATTGCTTACCGGCATCGACGAGTCTGGGTTGAGAGGTGTAAATGCAGTCACATGAGGTGTCGTATGAGAAGGCGTGATACCATAATTATTAGGCTTAATTAATTCATTATAAATATGATTTTTTTCGCTTCGAAAACGTACTTGGTAAATAGAACTGTAAGGATATGATGATGACGGTTGCGGAATTGAAAACTGAGGGGATGCTCCAACTGCTGCAGCCGTCGCCGCCACCTAAATATTATCATAATATAAAATAATCGAAACAATCAGCTACTAGACTGTAGGAATCCGTTTTTGAATCAATCAAGGAAACCATAAACGGAAACTGGACATTTTTGCCCAATCGATTGTTAATTTTTCGAACATTACTGCGGCAACATTTGTATTTTTTACTTCCTGGTCAATTTCAGGTGATTTTGAATAAATCGCTTGATTATCCTTTTAACTCTCAGAGGAAGGATTTTTTGGGAACCCATAGGGGAAAAATGCGTGTTTATATACACATACTTAAAAAATTCACAATAATACGCAATAATTAAAAAAACTGGTGAAACCAAGTTGTAGAGCTCGTCAAACTACGTCGCTCTGACTATTCAGAAATGATTTGGGCCACCAGGGCCCCCTAGAGAGCTGTTTGAAATCGAATTATCTCGAAAAATTGAGGGGGTCGGCAATACCCGTTTTGCCCTACGGGGCCTCCATATGCCTTAAATCGACGAAAAAAACAAGTTGTGTGTCTATATACACGCACTTCCCCCTGAGTTAAACATACAAAAAATCATGGTATTTTTGGGTACATAGAATTTAGTTGCAAAAAAAAAAAAAAATCAAAAAATATTTCCCAAAATATATTTCATGTGGTTCAAGATTTAAAAATTGAAGTCCAGTCAATTTTAAATTTAATAATTTATACCTGAGCCTGGAAGTCCGCTGAATAATACGATTCGAAACCGTGTGTAAGGCCAGAAGGATACCCATAAAAATCTCTTCGTGGATCAATCCCTTGATGATTAATATCAGTAGTCTGCTCCTTTTTCGCCATCTTCTTTTTCTAAGGAATGCTTTTATTATGATGATTTTCTTATTTTACAAGTCCTTACTACCTTGGCGCGTTGATTTTGAAACCACACTTGCACAACTCTGGCGGTTAGGCCAGTTTCGGATGCCAATTTTTCACGCACTTTTCGACTGGGCTTTTCGCCACCCGAGTCGAAATAGGCCTTGAATTTTTTGCGCTGTTCCGTTGTTAAAATTGTTCGCGGTCTTTTAGGCTTTCCAGATGGTTCCTCGTCTATGATTAAGTTTCCATCATCACTAAAAATATTTTATAAATAAATATAAAATATAAGTTGTACTTGGAACGCCAAATAACGGTCGTTTTTGTATTTTGGAGAACTGACATTATTTAGCAACCTATATTTGTTTAAAGTTTTTAAAACTCTAATTAATCCCATCTGATAATCTACAGTCCTCAGTCCCTTAAGTGCCGCCCATTCCTTAAATGCCGCGTTTTGGGGCTTGAGTGCGGCATTTAAGGGACTGAGGACTGTATATGAATAATGGGCACAAAGACTGTAGAAAAGTTAGCGGCTAACTGTTATAAAAAAAACTTGAGAGATAACTGCACTGTGCGTAGGCGATAGATAAGGCAATAGTAAGATCCGGTTTTTCTAAATAAGAAACTGGTCCGGCCTTACCTACCGTTCCCCCCCCCCCCTTAACAAAAAAATACACAAACCTTTGACTATCTTGCTGTTTTATCGTCTGGAACGGTAGAGAATTACATTTATCAAATGAAATCGAATCATGCTTATCATTGGTCATTCCCAATTGCGCTGGCGGAGACGGCAACGAAGGCGAGGGCGTTTCGAAATTTGCGTCTTGCGAGTCACAATCATTTTTCGGCTCTGTAAGGGACCTAAATCAATCAATTTTTTTTATTTAGTTAATACCGTTTGTGTTGTGTCTGGCTTTAGACGAAAAAATATAAAATTCACAAAATCAAGGACATACGCTTAACATAATTGGTCCACTGGAATAAGTAAAGACAGGTGCCAATAACTTCGTGCCCACGCTCTAAGCATACGTACTGGTGTGGGTAACGAGTTTGTCACCGAGCTGAACGGGACTCGTCATTGGTTGACTTATGGGATTCGTCAATACACGACTAGCCCCGTTCAGCTCGGTGACAAATTCATTACCCACGCCAGTAGAACACGGCTAGATAAAAAAATAGTAGGTTGTCTAAAGTTTTTCAGTATGGGAATACTTGAGGCCATATAAAAATCCATCATATAACGCAAAACCCAATTGGCCCTTTTAGGCGCAGGACCCCCTTTTCGGTGATATGAGTACTAGATAGGTTTAATGTTATAGGTCTCATTTAGGTTTTACCAAATGTTGAAGGCCAAGAAATATTGAAAAAAAAATCTTGACAAAATGATCAAGTGATTTGATTTTTGGAATATGAGTCAAGTGATTCAAGTTTAATCGTGTCTTCAGCTTGACTTTCGTGTCATTAAAATTCAGTGAGACCTACTGTAGATCAACTACATTGAGATCAACTTGTATTCGTTTTTGGCACCAAAAACGGACCTCTATTTTGACACTTAAAAATTTCGAGACACATTGTTTTCTAAAAAACGACCGATCAGAAAAGTGTGAGGGATACAGACTGGTGTAAATAGACGCGACGTCGTTTTCGCAAGTTTTGTAATAGAAAAACTAGAAAAACTAGAAAAACTAGAAAAACTAGAAAAACGGTCCACTAATGGTGCAAAGGATGTACAGTGGGTCACCAACTATTAATTGTCAATTAAGCTTCCTTCCGTGTTTTCAAAGACGACTTTTATATGTCGAGCCGAACCTTATTTGGAGAACTCATAATTAGGCTAAATTTAGTGTTATTAATCTACGGAATTATAGTTGTTTACGTTGTATATTTGGAAAATTTCTCAAAAAATGACCCATATTTGGCGCCACCAATTCTTATTTAGCGAAAGCGACCCTTATTTTACGGTCCCATATTTGGCGGCTTCCATGTAGTATTGTTCTAGAGAAGTAGAGGTCGGCACTTTTTGGACCCTACCCGGATTGGACCCGAATGGACACAACTTTTTTAGGGTTGGGTCCGCTATATCTTTGGCTGGGTCCAGTAGGGTCCAATTCGGGTCCAATTTGGGTCCATTTGGGTTGGGTTGGGTCCACTTTTATTATAATTTTTGCCGATCTCTGTAGAGAAGCTACTATGTATGGTGGACTTGAGCTATAACTTATTTTGCATACAAAATGATTTGCACCACAAATTTTTCGATTTGGACATGGATAAATTGCGAAAATATCCCACAAAAAATAAATAAACAAAAAAATACTAAAAATAAAACAGATGCATTGTGTAAGTGTTACCCTACTCTACAATATTTTTTACCCGTCAAAAAACATGCATTATACATTTCACGCGGCACTTTTGGTCTAATAGTGGTTAATTAAAGGCACTTGTCGCTCCCTTCGAACTTCTAGGTAAACCAAAGTGATAGATATATTAGCCTTTTGTTGCCTCGTACTAAATAGTTATTTGATTTTTTTTTGGTAAAAATGACTGAAAAAGCACAAAATGGGGCTCACTCGGCGAGCATGTCGCGTTCCAAGTGTATTCTACCGGAACAGAGATTTAAATAAAGAAAAAAAAAACTTGCGAGTGAGAACTACACTCTCTACCCTTTCGTGTTCTTTGTAGTGCGATTGATTTTTAATTATGTAAATTTTGACAATTTTTTGTACGTTTTTTTTCTCTTTCTATTCCCTTTTTTTTCTGTTGCTTCTTTTGCTACACAAAGAACAAAAAAAAAATGAAAAAATGTTTCGTTCTCAGTTTTTGGTGGTTTTTAGCGCCGCTCTCAGTACAGAACAGGTACTTGATCAACAGAATATCAATTGCTTATATTCATGTATGGCGCACCAGGCTAAAATTCTAGTCCAATACCAAAACTGGAACGGAATTTTGAATTAATAATTAACGTTTTTTGCCCATTTTGTAAAACAATCATATCCAGATTACCAAGGCCCGTTTTTAATTCCCTGTTGCCGTCCACACAGTGCCGTATGACACCGATGCTTAAAATTATAGGGCGAGACCGTGTCTAATTATTCCATAAAACAAAAATAATAGGGATAATTTAACATATTTATTGGAATTATTAAAAATTATCAAAACCGGTGGCCTGTTGTCAATTTCCATTTATTCGGACATTAAAAATTAATCTTAAAAATAATTTCGTTTGCACTGTCGGGACTGCAGGAGTTAAAACTAATTTATTCCTATCGGGCTTTCAAAGTTCTACTGGAGCGAGAAAAAAAGTGTCACCGAGAAAATTTCGCTTATAGTTTTCAAACAGTACTCGGTCTTATCTATGGTTAGACCCGCGTCAAGCTCGGTGACAAACTGACGACCAACACCAGTACAAGAAAAAAATAAATCTATCAAACCTTTCTTTACCAAACCAGGCCTTCTGATAGGTACAAATTTGTTTACGAATCAGTGCGTATTTTCCATTATCTTAACAAAACAGTTTCTTTGTTTTTCGCCTACGCGTTACCCCATAATAGGTTTTTTACTGTTTTGGGCATTTTTGGTGCTGACAGAACTAATTAGGTAGTGTAAAAATGGCATGCAAAACAATCACAGTCCCGTAAAAAACTTGCTGGGTGTGATTTTCTCATTGTGATTTTTTTATCTTCACTGCAGCGTATGGCGTGATCCTTGGAAATAGTTTAAATTTTCCACTACTTCAAGCAGGCAAGGGCATCAAGTTAACTATTACAAAAATGTGGCCGACGTCAAAAAAAAGGGAACAAAAAACGCTTGGCCGAGTCAAGCACTTGACACTAAATCAAGAATTTAAATTGAAAACGAATTCAACATCAATCCACTACAAATACTGATTCATCACAACAATTCTAACAAGATGTGTCTGCTCAACAACTCTAGCACTTTTTCTGCATTTTCTTATGTCTATGTTTTTTAAGTAGTGTTACTCAATGTTTCAATCACACACGTTTTTAGCAGTCACATACGGTACATGGTGTATGATTGGTACAGGCTGAGGTAAATAATCGCGCCACGCGTTTTCGCAAAGTTTTTGTCCGCGCAACACATTAATTGACCTAGCAACGCAAAACAACAAGTAACAATTTCTTCTTTTTTTATTACGCGGATAATCAACCTAATATTTGTCCGCGCGAGACCATTAAGTTATGACGCGGACAATGCAGTTTTGGGACGCTTTTTCGGCCAAAATGGGGGCCATTGTAATAGAAAAGTGATTCTTTTTGTGACGATGATCCTTTTTCGGACGCTATTTTCGGGAACCGAAAACGTCCCAACAAGGAGTAAGGACTGTAATGCAAATTAAATTAATTTTCTAATAATTAATAAAATAAATACAATTATTTATTTATTAATAAATAAATTATTCTAATAATCTTCAAAACTGTTGTTTTTAAGCGACTGTCANACACACGTTTTTAGCAGTCACATACGGTACATGGTGTATGATTGGTACAGGCTGAGGTAAATGATCGCGCCACGCGTTTTCGCAAAGTTTTTGTCCGCGCAATTGTCTCGCGCTGCCAATTTTGATTGGCCGCATGAGCTAGCAACGCAAAACAACAAGAAACAATTTCTTCTTCTTTTTTATTGCGGGGATAATCAACCTAATATTGTCCGCGCGAGACCATTAAGTTATGACGCGGACAATGCAGTTTTGGGACGCTTTTTCGGCCAAAATGGGGGCCATTCTAATAGAAAAATGATTCTTTTTGTGACGATGCTCCTTTTTCGGACGCTATTTTCGGGAGCCGAAAACGTCTCAAAAAGGAGTAAGGACTGTAATGAAAATTAAATTAATTTTCTAATAATTAATAAAATAAATAAAATTAGTTTACTGTTGTTTTAGGCGACTGTCACTAAACTGACAGTACGGCGTTTTACAGTTTGATAAAATGAACCAATAAATTTTCGAAAAAAAAATGCAAAGAAAAACTCGGGTTGCTCAAAATGATCTAATTTTGATTTACGTTTCATTTATATTAGGCGTAATTTCAGAAATATTACAAAATTGATTTGATTGAACAGTTGAGTGAGGTGCTTGATTTTTAATTAAAAGAATTATTACCTTTCGGCAATATTTCAGAATTACGTTTTTTAATATTGACTTTCTTGATTTTGTAATAAACCTAAAGTGAAAAACGTCTCGGCCGCAGCTGCCAAATAACTCTTGAGGTCCAAAAAAATACAATGTCCAATTTACACACCACACACCTGCCGAAATAAATATCTCACGTTATATAATGCATAAATTGAACACGCGTTCTTTTTAGAGTTAAATAAAATATATATATTTGTTGATTCCTGAAGCAGCATCAGGCGGGTAAATGCAGTCGCACGGAATGTGTTCAATAAACAACATTTAAATTCACCAGGCCTTAATCTACAGCGATTTTTGTTGTTTCTAAAAATCCTTTTGGTAATTTTTACCAACTGCCTTTACTAGTTTTGGACAAAATAATTTTTAGAGAAATAGCACCAAATTTGACAGTTTTGCAAATTTTCAGTTTAGTCGGAATTATAACTATTGTGTGGTCCAACAAAAATCAGCTAGAGCAAATTTGTGCACGCACGTTTCATGCGGGCACAATGTAAAACTGCGCGGACAAATTTGCCGTAGCTGATTCATTGTTGAACCACACAGTAGTTAGCAAATTTGATAAGATAAGAGTGAATGGGTGTAAATTGTAACACAACCCTCACATAATGTTCACAAAAAGTTCTCCAAAAAGTTCTCCAAAAAGTTCTCCAAAAAGTTCTCCAAAAAGTTCTCCAAAAAGTTCTCCAAAAATTTCTCCAAAAAGTTCTCTAAGAAGTTCCCCAAAAAGGTCTGCGAAAAGTTCATCAATAAATTGACTATTGATATTAACTCCTAGGGGGAAATTCTTACAATTTCGCACGCCTCGCTCTTATATGTTAAAAACTTTTTGGTTTGTAAAACTGCCTCATACAATGGTTATAACACCGTTTTGTTCAACTTTGCACCAATTTCCTCCTATGGGTTAGTATACACTCGTTCCTTTTCCGAGTTACCCATTTTACGAACATTTTTCTTCAATTTTGCACAATTCAACCGGATTCGTATAAAACACAAATCTTTGGCCAAGTATTTGTTTGTCGATTAAGACTTTCGTATCAAATTTGATTTTGTGTGAGAGGCCAGAGCAAAAAAAACATAAATACATTTTCGTTACAAGATGATGGTGTAATTAGGCGCAGTTTGTAATTAAGCAGACTGTTAGTCGGGACAGAGATGGAATTGGATGCGCCACTTCGTCTAGGGTGTGAGAACATAAAGGTCAAATTCCGTTTCCAAGCCGCCTCTATCTAATAACGTTTACACACACAGAAAAAAGATATGTTGGTCGAAAACCTCTCTCGACCTGTACCATCACAAATCTGGCAAAAAAAAAAAGATGATCTGATTTCGTCAAATCAAGAAGAAAAAAAACTTCGTTCGACTACTGCTGGAATGTCAGGTGTGAACGTGACAAAAGGTCATATGCTCTGTGGGAAATTTATTTTATCATTTTTTTATACTACACCACCTACCCAGTTATCTTGACAACTGTTTTACTGAAAAAGTGTTAAGATAATTGAATTTTGTTTGGATAATTGGGTAGGAAATTTGGCAAAGTAATTAGAGATCGCGATACATTTTGGTCCAAGTGTTAACTCCCAGGGGGAAGTGCGTGTATATAGACGCACAACTTATTTTTTCGTCGATTTAAGGCATATGGAAGCCCCGTATTGCAAAAGGGGTATTGCTGACCCCCTCAACTTTTCGAAAAAATTACATTGACGGTATTTTTTGCGTAGGTTGGAGATTTCAAACAGCTCTCTAGGGGCCCTGGTGGCCCAAATCAATTTCTGAAAAGTCAGATCGACGTAGTTTGACGAGCTCTACAACTTGTTTTTACCAGTTTTTTTTTTTTGAATTATTGCGAATTATTGTGAATTTTTTAAGTGCGTGTTTCCAAAACATATAGTACTAGCTACCTGCCAGTCAAAAAAGGCCCAGTCAGCAGAAGTCCCTAGAGGGTAGTATTATGTGTTTGTTATTATGCCCTTTTTACTTTGAAAAACTTTTTCAGAGCTAAAAATATAAAAAAAAGTCGGAAATTAATGCTCCCCCATAACCGGAAAATCACAAAAAAAATACAAGAACGTGCATATTTGGAGAAAAAAAAATAGTTCTCAAACGAAACGAACAAAAAAGAAAGAAAACTTATAAAACTACAAAGTACTCAATATACACTTCGTTAAAAGTGAGTATAAAAAACAAAGTGTTGAACTAAAATCGGATTCTAAATCCACAATCACACTGGAAAAATAGGTGTGAATAGATACACAAGTATAAATGTACTTTCGCACTTTTTTTTTGCATCTTGATTTATTCACCCCTCCGTTGTGATGTTACCATGTTAACCAAAGACGTAACGCCCGTGTCAATTGTTGAATTTTACGATTTTTTTCTTCATTTTTTTACATTTTAAAATCAGCCAAAGAAAAAGCACACCAAAATAAGATGAATCAAACTTGGTGATTTTAACCCCCTTCGGCAAATCATGTTTTACTTTATTGAATGAAAAAAAGAACAAAAAAAAAACGAACTCGAAAAGAAAAGAAATGTTATAAGTTCGGAATTTGCTTTTTCACACGTCAAACCCTCGAAACGCCCTTCATGGCTGAAATTGGTTGTGTCTAACAATTCCAATAAATACACCACCTAATCATTTGAGATAACAGTTTGTATTTGAAATAACAATTTGCAGTTGAAATAACACTTTTTTGCAAAAATTCGGTGAATTTTTTTCTGCTTTTCCGCCTACGCACTACCCATTTGAAATAACAGTTTAGAATTGAAATAACAATTTGCATTTGAAATAACACATTTTTTAGGAAAAAAAGTGTTATCTCAGATGGTTAGGCGGTGTATATTAAAGTCACCTTATTATTTCAGTTCTATAGATTTCTAGGAATAATTAGACGTGGTCTGACCTTTCAGTTTTAAAAGCAGTGCCATACGGCACTGTCTGTACTGCTACATGAGATAAAAATAACGGAGCTAACTGGGTGTCTGAGCTATGACAGACGGGTTTTGGCAAAATTGCATTAAAACTAGGTGAAAATCGTTTAAAGCCCATCAGTCAAAGCTCCGACACACGGTATTTTGAAGAAAATAAGATGAATCAAACTTGATGATTTTAACCCCCTTCGGTAAATCATGTTTTACTTCATTGAATGAAAAAAAAGATTTAACAAAAAAGAGAAAAAACTGAACTCGAGCAGAAAAAAAAAATCTTATAACTTCGGAATTTGCTTTTTCACACCTCAAACCCTCGAAACGCCCTTCAACGCCGAGATGGCGTTTTGCATACCATGCGACCCTGCGAGCAATAGAAATGCTATTCGCCGAGGAGCGTTTTTTTTGCATGAATAAAAAAGGCAAATATTTCCGACCAAAAAAAACATGACTAGTTGATATTCACACCTCTTAACAAGGGTAATTTGGACCGTACTGAATTAATTAAAAAAAAAGTTTGAAAACAAAGCGATACGGAAAGAAGTA